>QXEO01001347.1:0-17117 GCA_007115705.1 Dactylis glomerata | reverse complement strand
GCTTCGGTGAGGATGTAGATGATGGTCTTCTCCTTCGATTCTCCAAAGATCAAGAGCTTTGGTGGGTTGAGGGAGGAGATCTAGTTGATTGGTGAGCTCAACAATGGTGTCTTCTTTATTTTGGCTAGCTGTTGGAGAAGAAGAGGGGGGTATTTATACCCCCCCAAAATATCTGACCGTTGAGCCAGAGTCCGGCTATAGCCGGAGTTAAGTCCGGCTAAAGCCGCCACACCGGCTATAGCCGGAGTTAAGTCCGGCTAAAGCCGGCACCGGCTAAAGCCGGCCTCAGACCGGCTATAGCCGGGCCTGAAATATCCGGCCCAGCCGGAAATAGCCAAACAAATAGCCGGTTGAGACAAGAGGCGCAGAGCCCCTCTCGAAAACAAGCAGTTCGGCTATAGCCGGTCTGGGCCCGGCTAAAGCCGGCCTTCCTGGCCAACTTTTATCTGAAACTTCTCCCAGAGCTGATTTTCACCCTTTCCTCAATAATTTCCTTTGGGCAATATTAATCATCAAGTATAACATATAAAACCCAATATCTTGTGCAAGAATATTATAAAATCCTGCAAAGCATAATCACACATTAATAGATAATGTATTGTTAACAAACGCCAAATCAATTAGGCGGGAAATGCTCTTTCAACTTAGCACACACCTGTTTAAACATGAAAAATAACACAACAAAAGATCATGAAAATGAAACAATGAAAGTCAAACGTGTTTTCAAATCATAAGGAAAACATACAAATGGTTTTCAGCTTGTCCTTCATAGAGAGCAAACATAATGCATAGGACACCTTTAAGTTTAAGAGGGCGACTAGATACAAATAATTTAGGAACAGTGAAACCCATAGTCATGAATCAATCAATGATAAACTTTGGGACAATGCACATTATACTCAGAATGACAACTATGCTCTCTTAGACGGTGCATAAAGATAGAAGATGATGACTCAACATAAAAGTAAAAGAAAGGCCCTTCGCAGAGGGAAGCAGTGATTAAACATTGCTAGAGCTTTCATTTGTAAAACAGAGAGATAAAAATTGGTTTTGAGGGTGTTTTCTTTGTCAACGACTGCCAATGGGGTTCTTACTATTTCCATACAAAAATGAAGCAAGTTTTTGAGAGAGAGATTGGCACTTTTGTGCTCTTTTATAAAGCTTGGCACTCCTCCCCACCTTTTTTCCTTTCACAACCATGGCTAACGATTCCATCGGGTGCCCACCAACATTCACATTCCATGGACGAGTGCCTTTTTTCTTTCTTTTTTTTATTTTTTTTTCTTTTTGGAATAAGCAATATGGAAGATAGCAAATCCGACCACTCCGTCCCCATGAGCTGAAAATAGTGTCACAAAACGAGAAGTGTTTTGAAGGTTTTTGAAAGGTAGCACATGAAAATTTACTTGGAATGGCTTACAATACCATGCATAGGAATTTATAGTGGACACAATGGCAAACTTGGTTTTTGGGAGTTGGATGCACGAGTACAACTCAAACTCAGTACCAAATGAGGGCTAGCAAAAGACTGGGAGCGACCAACTAAGAGAGCAATAACGGCCATAATCATGCATAGCGACAAAGCAACATTAAAAGAAACATAAGATGGTATCAAAAGTCAAAAACTAAATGATCATAGAGGCTCTCAACATTGTGTGTAAGCATGCGCCAAGTCAACCCAATAAAAACATCAAAGGAGAAAACAAAATTAATGCTTCCAAATAATATAAAACAACAGCATGATTCTTTTTAAAGGCTCATTAAGCAATCTCAGTTATTTGAGACAAGTCATGCTACACAAAATCACTAAGCATACTATCAAAAAGACAGCAAGCACGACATGCAAAGCCTAAGCCGCAGTCTACACAAGCTCCTTTTCGACCACTTTTTTTGCATAAATCTTTTTCTCGTTTCCAACATTCAAACTTTTTATAAACACTTTTTGATGAAAACCAATATGATCAGAGGCAAAAATACACCTGGATGAAAAGATATATCCAGATCTGAACACAAATCAAGGTGAAAAATGCAAGCTAAACCCAGTAGCAGAAAAAGAGAACACTCGTTGAAACGATAAGAGTGAAAAACGGAGTGTTCTTGGCAAATGAAAAGTGAAGTATGTCTCCATCCGAACCAACATGATTGTGGTCAAACCTTTATTGCAGCAAACAAAGCAAACTAATAATGAAAACTAAACAAATGGACGCTCCAAGAAAATGTATAGCGCATGAAGCAATAAAAATATAGTGTTTTGGAAAGGTGACCTGATTTTTGCCGATGAAGAAGGGGTGCCTCGGGGGCATCCCTAAGCTTTGACGCTTGTATTTCTTGGATATTTCTTGGGGTGATGCATGGGAATCCCAAGCTTGAGCTTTTGTCCATTCTTCATCTTATCTCATCATTCTCCAATCCCAACACTTGAAAACTTCCTTCATACAAAACTAAACACAATTCTATAGTAACATTAGTGTAAGCATAGCATTGAATCAACCCTTTTTGCTTCAGGTTTCAACTCAAAACCACCAAATATAAAGTATAAACTACTGTAGCAACTTTCCCAAAAGTTTCGTGATCAAAAGAACTCAAAAAGAAAGCGATAAAGCGGCAAACACAAATATTGGCAGAAATCTGTCAAAACCGAACAACTGACAAAGGTCGAATTTTAAGAGCGTTTTCTGTTGCTCAAATCAAAAAGTGTTCAACTAATGAAAGTTTGGATATAACCTGGGGCATATGCACAAGAAATCGCAGGTCCAAAAGATATACAGAGAATTTTCACGAATTTTTACGGTGCAGCACTGAAAACTGTTTCAGGACAGCAACATCCCCAAATCTTACCTCCCTCAAATTACAGGTTCTTCTTGGCACAACAACAAAATAAAAAGGATAAGGATCGGTCATTACAGTAGTAATAACTTCCAAGACTCAAATAAAATAAAAATTACTGAAAAGAAAACATGGGTTATCTCCCAAGAGTGCTTTTCTTTAACGCCTTTGAGCTAGGCGCGGAATAGAGAACCAAACAAAGAAGCAAACAAAAGGAACTATTTTTGTTATTTTAAATTTATAAGTGAAAGTAAAGAAGCAATAAAAACAAAATAAAGAGCCTAATAAAATTAAAAAGGATAAAACCAAGACATATAAAAGCATTTATTATACAAGTTAACACAATACATATCATGTGGATGCGTAATATAGAGCATGAAGGAGACAACCTTATGTTAATTGATGAATAACGGGATGACTCGGGCATCCCCAAGCTTAGATGATTGTATCTTCTTGGACATGTGTCTTGGGATGCACCTAACATCCCAAGCTTGAGCTCTTGTGTCTTCTTGTTCATCTCATATCACCATATTGATTAGACTTATAAGCTACATCCACATAAAACTTCACAAAACTTATTAATAGGGTTAGTACTCATTAAGTAAAATCCACTCATGTTCAAGCATTGACAAGTTTCATAATCTAAACTCAACATTTGCCACTGTATATACTAAGGTATTCATGATTTCCGTCGTCCGTCGAAAATCTAATGAAACTAATAACACCAAGTACAATATTGAATAAACTAAAAAATCTGTCAAAACTGAACAGTCTGTAAAAATGACACTCAACGAGATAGTTCAGTAGCTTAAATCGAAAAACTCCAAACTAAATAAAGACAGATCATAATCTTAGGTTTATGCACACAAAAATTTCAGATCAAAACACTACTCTGAGATTTTTCACGATTTTTTTATAGTGAAGCACAGAAATCTGTCTAAACAGAACAGTCTGTGAAAATCGATTTTTTTGAGACAGCTACGTAACTCAAATCAGAAAAAGTTAGTCTAATGAAAGAAAGATAATAAGCATTACTTTGCACTCAAGAAATTTCAGGTCAATATCACGTTCTGGTGATTTTAAACATTTTATACGGTGAAGCACAGAAAATCTGTTTTTGGACAGCAAAGCAAAACTATCAACTTCCAAGTAACTAGGAACTACAATTATCACTTTACTTTTATGGTACAGAGGAATATGTACAATATATATAATATACACAATATGTACAAGTTTTTAACTGAAAAGCTTCCATGGAAAGATTTGTTTTGGTTTCATAGGCATGAACACAAGTGTTCAAGGTCGACCCCCACTTGACCATTACTCATCTTTCCAATCACTTTCCTTTTTAAAAATGTTTTAAGGTAACAAGTACAACTAATTTTTTTGTAATTCGCATTCCCTATCCATACTAAGATAGAGAACAACTTAAAACTGGAAGTAAAAATTATTTAGAGATAAAGCAAACAAGTGCACACAAGAATATTCACCCACACGCTATTGCTCCCCGGCAACGGCGCCAGAAAAGAGCTTGATGTCTGCGCACGCATCTGTTCTTGTAGACAGTGTTGGGCCTCCAAGTGCAGAGGTTTGTAGAACAGCAAGTTTCCCTTAAGTGGATCACCCAAGGTTTATCGAACTCAGGGAGGAAGAGGTCAAAGCTATCCCTCTCAAGCAACCCTGCAATTACGATACAGAAAGTCTCTTGTGTCCCCAACACACCAATACAACTTGTCAGATGTATAGGTGCACTAGTTCGGCGAAGAGATAGTGAAATACAAGTAGTAGTGATGATTATAAGTAGCAAATACAATCTGGAATAAAATGGCAGCAGCAAACATGTAACAACCACAAGTAAACGGTATGCAAAGCTTGGAAACAGGCCTAGGGATCATACTTTCACTAGTGGACCGCACTCCCAACAAATATAACATGATTGAACAAATAAATAACTTCTCTTCACTATGGTACTCTGAACTACTCTCCTATTGAATAACACTAATCAGTGTGTAGTGGCTACAGAAGCACCCCTTAAAGTTCATCAAATACTTGACAACACCACTCATAGAGATATCCAAATCAAATCACAACTCAAGATAAATATTATTGCAACTTAGACCTACAAGTACTAACACGGTGCATACACTGTCAACATTACACCATGAAACGAGGAATAGATCACTTCAATACTATCATAGTGATAATTATTCTCATAATCCATAAGAGATCACCATCGTAGCCTAGACCAAGTACCACTATGATACACGCACTGTCACCGTTACACACCATGGCAGGAGGAATAGATTACTTAATAACACACTAGAGTACACATAATGAAGAAGAGTAACATCTATTTATTCAACATGATACAAAGCTCACGATCACATAAAGATCACATCATGGGAGAGAGAGGTGAACCACATAGCTGCCGGTAGAGCCCTCAGCCCTGGGGGAGAACTAATCCCTCCTCATCATAGGAGACAGCAAGGTTGATGGAGATGGCGGTGAGGTCGATGGAGACGGCGGAGAAGGCAATGGAGACCGATGGAGATGGCTCCGGGGGCACTTCCCCGTCCCGGCAGGGTGCCGGAACAGAGACTTCTGTCCCCCGAAATTCGTCGCGGTGGCGGCGGAGCTGCAGAACTGTTCTGGAAATTTCACCGATTCCCCTAGGGTTTTCGTCCCGAGGCTTCTTATAGGCGAAGGGGCGTCGTCAGGAGGCAACCAGGGGCTCCTCGCACTAGGTGGGCATGGCCAGGGGCTGGGCCGCACCCCCTACGTGTGAGAATAGCCTCTGGCCCCCCTCCGGCTCTCTTTCGTCTTCGGGAAGCTTCCGGGAAAAATAAGACTTCTGAACTTGTTTCGTCCAATTCCGAGAATATTTCCTGTGTAGCTTTTCTGAAACACAAAACAGCAGAAAACAGGGAACTGGCACTGTGGCATCTTGTCAATAGGTTAGTTCCGGAAATCGCATAAAAATGCCACGAAGTGTAACGAAACACAAGGCAAATGGTGTAAAAATAAGCATGGAGCATCAAAAATTATAGATACGTTTGAGATGTATCACTCTCTCATTAAGGACAAGCTGAAAACCATTTACTATGTTTTTCTATATGAGTTGAACACACGTTTGACTTCCATTATTTCATTATTCATGATCTTTTGTTTGTGTTCTATTTCATGTTATAACATGGTTGCTAAGTTTCTATTATCAAGATTATGTCTTTCATGCCCATGTTTAAGTTCTTTTGATCCCAGCACTCAATGCTTTCATAGATGATCAAGATTGTGTAGTTGCATGTCACCTCAAAAATTATTTCTTTTGTTATCACTTACCTACTCGAGGACGAGCAGGAGTTAAGCTTGGGGATGCTGATACGTCTCAAACGTATCTATAATTTTTGATGCTCCATGCTTGTTTTTACACCATTTGCCTTGTGTTTCGTTACACTTCGTGGCATTTTATGCGATTTCCAGAACTAACCTATTGACAAGATGCCACAGTGCCATTTCCCTTTTCTACTGTTTTTGTGTTTCAGAAAAGCTACAAGGAAATATTCTCGGAATTGGACGAAACAAGTTCCAGAAGTCTTATTTTTCCCGGAAGCTTCCAGAGAACCGAAGAGGAGACGGAGTGGGGCCAGGAGGGCCCCACACACCAGGGCGGCGCGGTCCAGGCCCTGGCCGCGCCCCCTATGTGTGAGGGTGCCCTGGCAGCCCCCTGACGACGCCCCTTCGCCTATATAAAGCCTCGGGACGAAAACCCTAGGAGAATCGGCAATTTTCAGAAAGAGTTCCGTAGCCCCGCCGCCGCCGCCGATGAATTTTGGGGGGACAGAAGTCTCTATTCGGCACCCTGCCAGGAGAGGAAGTGCCCTCGGAGCCATCTCCATCGGTCTCCATCACCGTCTCCGCCGTCTCCATCGACCTCACCGCCATCTCTATCAACCTTGCTGTCTCCTATGATGAGGAGAGAGTAGTTCTCCCCCGGGGCTGAGGGCTCTACCGGTAGCTATGTGGTTCACCTCTCTCTCCCATGATGTGATCTTTATGTGATCGTGAGCTTTGTATCATGTTGAATAAGTAGATGCTACTCTTCATCTTTATGTGTACTCTAGTGGTGTTATTAAAGTAATCTATTCCTCCTGCCATGGTGTAATGGTGACAGTGTGTGCATCGTGGTGGTACTTGTCTAGGCTATGATTGTGATCCCTTATGGATTATGAGAATAATTATCACTATGATAGTATTGAAGTGATCTATTCCTCCTTTCATGGTGTAATGTTGACAGTGTGTGCACCGTGTTAGTACTTGGTCTAAGTTGCAATAATATTTATCTTGAGTTGTGATTTGATTTGGATATCTCTATGAGTGGTGTTTGTCAAGTACTTGATGAACTTTAAGGGGTGCTTTTGTAGCCATTACGCAATGATTAGTGTTATTCAATAGGAGAGTAATTCAGAGTAGCATAGTGAAGAGAAGTTATTTGTTTGTTCAATTATGTTATATTTGTTGGGAGTGTTTCCACTAGTAAAAGTATGATCCCTAGGCCTTGTTTCCAAGCTTTGCACACCGTTTACTTGCTGTTTTGTTACTTGTTTTGCTTGCTGCCAGTTTTATTCCAGATTGCATTTACTAATTATAAACATCCATACCACTTGTATTTCACTATCTCTTCGCCGAACTAGTGCACCTATACATCTGACAAGTGTATTAGGTGTGTTGGGGACACAAGAGACTTTCTGTATCGTAATTACAGGGTTGCTTGAGAGGGATAGCTTTGACCTCTTCCTCCCTAGTTCGATAAACCTTGGGTGATCCACTAAGGGAAACTTGCTGCTGCTCTACAAACCTCTGCACGTGGAGGCCCAACACTGTCTACAAGAACAGAAGCGTGTGTAGATCAAACACCTCACTTTTTGTAGACCAAATTAAGACCGTGGTTAACTACTTTATTTGGGTTAATTAAAAACTTTTGCTAAGTATTGTGCTTGTGTGCTATCATGCATGATTTCATGTGAGTATATGTGCATGATTTTATGTGAATGTGTGTGTGTGTGAATTATGCCATGATTTTATTCCAACACTTGTGCATTAGGAACTAGAGTTAGTGCTATGATTTTAGGCATGGATTTTTAACCTAGGGTTAGCTTGTGTGAACCAAAAACCCTAGCATAGATTCTTTGCTTGATCACATCACCTCCTCTTTTATTTCTCTTTTATTTTTGCTTCTTTATTTGAAATTAGAGACCTCTCCACCTAGCACATCTAACTCAAAAAATTTCAAACTTTGGCCATGAGCTCTTGATCATGTTTGACACCTCTGGAGAACTATCCTAGTAGATTTTCAAATCTAGTTTGGGGGAATTCAAATTTGAATTTGAATTCAGCCATGCACAACCCAGCCTTATCTATTTCTCTTTCTTTCTTTTTCTTTCTTGCAAACCGACCAGGGAAACCTACCAGCAGTTCTTTAGCAGCCCCAGCAGGAAATCTTGCAAAGATCGACCCTTGTCGTATCTGGTTGGAATCGAGGGGAAGAGGAGGAACTCGAGGCCAACCCCTGCCAGAACCCTCTCCTCTCTCCCTTCTCTTCGACCACCGCCACCAATCAACCCCCAATGGGCGCACGCCATCGCTGCTGACCTCCTCGCTTTACCCCACCCCGCAGTGACGCAGCCCAGCCACCCCACGCTCGCCCAGGACGCCGTTGAGACCGCATGGGCGCCCAACACGGACAGCATGGTACCAACCATCCCCCGCTGTCACCTTGCCGCCAGCCCTGCAACAACCCCCTGGATCAATTCCCCGAGCTAGTTCTGCCCTAGCCCTACCGTGCAACGCACCCCGACCGCCAGTCCGATGCCAGTGAGCCGCCCAGAGCGCGCAGAGCGTGCCGCTCATTCTCGTGCACCTGCACCCCGTCCAGCTCCGCTCAGCATGCGCACACGCACGGCATCGACCTGCCGACGCGACGCCACCCTCTCCCTGCACCGCCGTGCACTGACACGCTCCCGCAGCGCACCGTTTCGCCCGCACCGTCTCTAAAACCGCTCGTGTTATGGCCGAACCAGCCAGCCACCGACGCAGACCACCTGTCCCCTGGACTTAGCGCACGACGCCGTCTCCGTACACCGCCCACGACGCCCAATCGCGTCCAACGCCGTTCACCCTAGACCGAGCTCACCTCGCCCATATAAATCTCGAGACCGCCTCTGGAAGCCTCTCCTTTCTCCCTTTTGCCCCTCTCTGCTCTCACTCATCTGCAGGACCTCGCCGTCGTGAAGCCGAGACGAATCCGTCGCTAGAGAGCTCAGAGCTTCGGTTAGATCATCGACGGCGATGGTAAAGGTTGTAGTCGATCTAGCCAGTCTCTGCTCTCTCTTTACTTTCCGAAGCTCACTGCCATCCTCTAGATCTCACCCTCTGTTTCTACTCCAGGGCAGGCCATAGCCGTCGACCTGCCAACCATCACCGGAGCTCACCGCGACGACTTCGACGCCACCGCGAGCACCCCAGCCTCTGCATGCACTCCCCTTGGTCGCACATCACCTCCTGAGCAAACCATCGCCGATCTGACCGCCACTGACCATCGGAGCCCCTCGGTAAGCTTCGCCCTGCTCGAAACCCTAGCCAGCCTCGTCGCCCTCGCCTGCATGCGTAGCCCCGCGGAGAAGAAAGTCTGCGTGCCGTCCGATCTAATCAGACGGCGGCGTACCAATTCGGTCAGCCGACCCGGGCAGGCCGCTAGACTTGGGCCGGCCTGGCTCAGCCCGCAGCCTCGGTCCGTTTCTCTTTTTTTTTAGAAATTCATTTTGGTGATTTTGTAGATCCCTGCAATGTTTGAAATTCCATAAAAATTATTCTGTGCATCCAAAAATTGTGATTCAAGTTTCTGCGAAGTTCTTATGTTGCATGTTAACCATTGCTACTGCATATGTGATTTTTAGTGTCATAGATTTTATCTGGTAATTAAATTGTGTAGATATAGTGGTTTTCTTTCAAAAATCAAAATCTAAAGTTTTATACTGTGAAAATGTGTGTTTTCAATTTTCAGTGATGCTCGTGACATTGTGAAGCATGAGAAATAGTTTTGCTAATTTAGGAGCCTTGTACTTCCTGCAGTAATTATTTTGGTGATATTAGGAATTTGCATTGTTTTATTTATTGTACCTAGTAGAATTATTATTTTTAGGTGATTCCACCTCTGGTGTGTTCTGCATTGCACTAGCTTTCTAATATGGTCTCTGATAGAATTTTTGGAACTACAGAATGTTTTAGGGAATAAATTGCTTTTCTAGTGCTAAGTGAGATTAGGAAATTATTATAATTCAACCATTTACTCTTTTGATTTGATTCTAATTGTGTCGGTTCTATAATGTTGTTAGCTATCTGGAAGTATGTTGGATGCCATGTCTTGATTCACCTTGATGCCTGCAAGTTGTTTGCTTGTGATTAGGGCTAAATTGCTATTAGAAATTGCTTGCTATTATTAAAGTAGTTTATTCTTTTGTAAAATAGATATTGATTGAGATATCTGAACATGTTTGTTTCTAATACTCAATGATTGATTTGTGTGATGCATGTCTTGGGTGTGAATCATGTATGCTTGTATGCTTATTGTGTGTTGTTGCTTTTCCGGCGATAGATTCGAACGACGAGTGTGCGGAGGAGGGGGAGGTCTTTGAATATCAAGAAGAAGGAGATCAGGGACAAGCCACTCAAGGCAAGCCATCTACTTGTTGCATATCTGAATCCTAATAATATACTTTGCATTGTTTTATTACAGTTCTTTTCATGCATTGCTCTCTATATTGCTATTACCCTTATATAGCAATAGTTGGAGACTTAGCTCCACAAGTCGATTTGTTATCATCTAAATAAAGATGACACTCTTGACACCTATCCAACACCCCTACCTTAGAGACTTGATGGTTAGCATCAAAGTCTTTGGAAAACTCGTAGTGGAGCCAAAACTCTAGGATTGGGAACACTCTCCGGAAAGATTTTGAAAATTATTTTGAAAACCTTGGAGTAGTCAATACTCCACTGAAAGGTTTCCAAATGGTTTTTATAAACAAGGAGCTGGATTTGGGAGTAAAGAGTTGGTGGTTTTATAAAAGTGGCATTGTGTATAAGTGTTCGCCAAACCAATTAACTCGTGCAACCACATTACCCCGGTATGGGACGGGCTTAGTCCGAAGTTTATCTGCTTTAGTGCAGGAGCCTCGTACTATATAAGGGTCTGTAGGACCCTAGAATCCGGGTTGTCGCAAGTGGTGGGCAATAGCGTAACGGGCCCGCCGAAAGGCTACCCGTCCGGAAGACACTTGGGATTCTCCCGCCGTGGCACTGGAACTACGCTCGATGGAGGTAGATGGCCAGGGTTTGCCGGGGATGTATACTTCATAGGGTAGGCACCCGTACTAAGGTGGATAGATGGAAGGCTCTGATCGATTATCAAACCCCGCATACTTATGTATGACGGTCCGTGGTGGTATCCTGGCGGATTTATCGGATGGTGTGGGTAAAGTGTACAACCTCTGCAGAGTGTAATCTATTCGAATAGCCGAGTCCTCGGTCATGGACGGTTGGAATGGCCATACTTAACCGTGTCGGGTTTTGGTTTATAAAATGTTTTCAGAAAAATGGAGTTTGTGCCGGACGGAGTACTCCGAGGGTACGGCCGTGGCACGGATGTGGTTCGGAGTACTTGGAGAGTACTGCCGATGACTTGAAGTGGTCATGTCTGATTGACCACCAATCTTAGCCTACAAAAGAGTTTCCCCCTTTCCTAGAGCTTTTCCTGTGATGTTTTATAAAAGTTTTCCTTAATAAGGATATAGAGATGTCGTATGAATGCTATATCAACAAGAGAAGTATGATATAGAGATGTCGTAAGACATGCTATATCGACACGAGAAACTTGCTAGTATAGAGCTACCTTAAACCAAACCAACCCTTGCTACCGCCAATTAGCATGTGAATACTTTCTCTTAGATGGTTTGCGAGTACAATTCCAAAATGTACTCACGGCTGGGCTATTAACTTGGTCAGACTTTGGAGACGATTATGAGGAGGACGATGATGGTTATGATGACGCCGGTGCGAATTAGGATCATTTCCCGGTCAGTCGCCTGTAGGGTAGTAGGCCTGACTTGGGTCAGCTATGCTGCATGTATTCCGCTGCTATCTACTAAGTAAGTGTGTCAGTTGAACTTGCCCTGCGTGGCAATCTATATTTGGCCAAGCGGCCTATGTAAAACTTTAAGACTCGCTATGTAATGGATGATGTAATCTGTAATGTCAACTCTGTTATGTGGATTCACGACGGTCTTCCTGGGATCGTGAATTGTATGCATAACGGGAATCCCGGGTGATAAGCGGGGTCCCCATAGGTGGCCTAAGCATCCATGACTTGTAGCGCACCGGCTTACCACTATGCACCAGATTGCTCTGGTACAGCAGCGTCGATGACATTAGGGAGTGGAGCGGCCTAGACCTGCAGTTCTCAAGCGAGGAACATGCCTTCTTCTTTGCCTTGACAACAATGGAGGTAGGCAACAGCCAACGCGCTATGTTTTGGGAGGACCGCTGGATCAATGGGCGCTCCATCGCCGAGGTCGCGCCTCTTCTTCACGCCTGCATCCCGCCATGGCGACGGAATGCTAGAACGGTTGCCGGAGGCCTGCAAGGCAACAATGGGTGTCTGACATCCGAGGCACAATTGGCCTAAGGGATCGGCCAGCACCTGCTTCTCTGGCGCCAGACCGCCTTCGATGGAAGTGGAATGCGAGCGGCATCTACTACGCCAAATCCGCGTACTTGTCCACCTTCCATGGCTCTATCTCTTGCGACTCCTGGAGACTAACCTGAAGTGTTGTGTGCCGCCGCGTGTGCGCTTCTTCCAGTGGCTGGCCAATCTCGAGCGCTGCTGGACTGTAGATCGTCTGGCTCGACGCCAATTACCGCACCCTCCCAGATGCCCGCTATGCGATTAGGTGCCAAAGACCATCCGCCACCTGCTCCTGGAATGCCCGTTCTCGCGACAGATCTGGCACGGATCCTCTCGTGGCTGAGCTTCTCATGCCAGCCGCCGTACAATGAGGCCTCTGTTCCCGAATGGTGGCGCGCTGCCCGACGGAACACTCCCAAGCCAATGAAAAGGGTCTTGCATCGGTTACCCAGCTCATTACCTGGATAATATGGAAGCAGCCTGCATCTTCGACGGCGCCAGACCCTCGATCACCGCCTTGATTGCTGGGATCGAGACGAGGCCGCCCCTTTGGGCACGAGCCGGAGCCCTAGGCCTACGAGCCATCCTACCACAGACCTAGGACGTGCACTGAAGCTCCCTTACCTTGTAATCTCCTCCTAGGAGTATTGTAACAAACTCTAGCTATCCAATGAAAAGAAACACAAAATTCTTTTGCATTTTCTCGAAAAAGAATCTAAATATGAGGTTTACCTCGTTGCGAAAGTGGCCTTATTATAAACCCACTTTTAGATGAATAGATGAGAAACACTTTCTGTGATAAAAAAAAGGAAAGCATCATACATAATGATCGGAGGATGGAGTTGGGGAGAGATGTTCAGGGCAGGGCCGGTGAAGAGGCAAGGTACATACCTCAGAGAGGAGTGGATATAGTGAGGTCTCCGGCAAGGTGTATCGTGTTCATCCTGCGAGCCCCAGTGCGTGTCGGTGGTCGTTTTTTGTCATATGATGTACAGAGTTTAAGTAAAGAATGATCTAACCTACTCAATAAAGCGTGACATATTTTATGTGTGAAAAGGTCAGAAAATAAATACAAATGATAGGTACAGATGATGAATATACTGAAGGTCTTGCTCTATACCATATTCATCGAGTGGAGCATCGTAATCATAGCTTGTGGTAATGAAAGGACCTCCACCGGTGTAACCAAAAAAAATCCGCTGTGATAATTTGTTCAGAACACAATCTATATCTATACCTAATAATAAAAGTAAAAGGATTTCTCCTAATTTTTGGAGATTCTACCTTTCGTCAAAATTACAAAACTGCCATCGGTAAGTGAAATCCCGTAATCCCATAACGTCTCATCCGCCATGGCCTTAATGTTTTGCTCGATCCTTCGATCGTTTCCGTGCCTTCCCGTTCCCCCATAGGCGCCCAGACGCAATCGCGATCGAACCACTATCGCCTACTCCTATCCATAAAAATTGACGAGAAGGAGAGTCCTCGATCCGATTCCCTGCCATGTCTATCTGTCCCCGTCCCTCCTCTCCTTGGTGGCTAGGGTTGGCACCAACGCACCATCGTTCCCCTCGAGACCTGCGTGCGGCGCCGCTGCTGTAGTTGACGGTGCATGCCTTTACGGCCAAACGACCTGGGCACTCCACGGCCAAATCGGCGCGAGACGGACGGAGGCCTACCTAATAATAAAGCAAAAGGGTTTCTCCCAAGATTTTTGGGATTCATCTTTCGTTAAAATTACAAAGTTTGCCACCGCTTAGTAAAAACGATTCGGAATTTCTCGTATACTATCTGCCTCGCGATCCGATCACAATTTTTCCTGGGCGATTTCGATCAGGTCTGGACTCCTCCGAACAGAGTCAGGTCGACGTACGTCTGCTAAACGCTCATACATACACCCGACGATGGAGGAATCCATCGACCAACTCGAGCCCAAATTTTGTTTGCAGGTCAGGATCGAGTCAACTGATTTTTCTGACAATTTTTTCATCGAGATCCGATCGGCCAAACTGCAATAGACCAATTTCGTCTGTTGCCATTAAACGAGGCGAGACGAGCGATTCCCCGTACCTAATAGCGCCGGTTGGATGTCTCTAGACAGCGATTGGTTAATCATCGCCTCAAGATGAATAGCCTAGGTGCCGGCCGGTGGTGATCGCGACCTGGCATGGTTGCAGCAGCAGGTCTGGCTTCTCGGCCTATGAACCCTTCCACCATCGCTGCCTGGGAGCTCTCAGCTCGCCCCGATCGACCTTGACGATGACGACCACCGCGAGTGAGGTTGCGTCCCACCGGTGTTGTCTACGGATTATCTCAGGGCCTTCTTGAGCGAGCAGTAGGCATGCAAATCCAGGGTGCGTGTTGGGCTCTGGCCCCGGGCGAGTTCCTTGGCGGAGTAGAGAGAGAGCAGCCCCCACTCCTCGAGGAACTGCAACATGTTTTTGCGTTCGATGACGGCCGCCGGCAGCAGCAGCCGTGATTTCACCTTTTCTTTGCCTTGGCGAAAGGCCACAAGAGGATCTGCTACCCTCTCTGCTTCGCCCGAGACTGAGCCGAGAGCTTGTGCATGAAGGACAATGGCACTCTCTAGCTTCTGCTGCTGCTGAAGAACCTCAAAGCCACCATGTCGTTAGCAATCCTTTTTCTATTTCCTTGTTTGGTTTGGTCGTTGGTTTCAGTTAGCCTGTAGTTTGTACCGTGAGCTTGTAAGGAGTTACCTAGAGGAATTCAATTGCAGCGGGAGGCAAATTCAACTGTTCTCAATACAATTTCCAACTCATTCAGGTTGTACGGTGTGTTGATGAACATATCTGGTTTTGGTATTGGTCAATTGCTCAAGAAATCTGAAAACTCAAATATTCTCGAGTTGCTGCTTGTCGACCGTGAGATCTTAATTCCCTTGAAGCTGCTTGGCATTAGGCAACCAGTTTATCGTGGCGAATATCAGTTACCCGATTCGGTGGAGAAAACAAAGTAAGCAACATGTTTTGACTATTATTTTCTTTCAATTTTTCCTTTTGGAAGCGATGTATTGACATGTAATATGATCCGTGGGCATAAGTGTTTTTTGAGACGTAGCACATTGCACTATGGTAAGCACCTTCTCGATGTGCAAAACATGATGCATTAAAAAATCAAAATTTATGTTGTTACAATTTGGAGATTATTTCAATATATTATTAATCTAAGTTTTTGGGATGTGAAACCTTAGCTGTTATTTTTTTGCGATCGTTGCAACACACAGACATATGTGCTATATTGCCAAAAGCAAATGATTATTATTTTGCAAACTTGTATAGTGAGTTATTTGTGAATATAAGGATTTTCTCATATAATTGTGATCTGTAGGATTTGGAAATATAAAAAATATAGTCTAAAATAGTAGGTTAAACAACATAAATTACAGATTAAATAAAGGGCATCCTGAGGCTATGGATATGCAGGTTGACTATGAGGAAAAAAATGGATTACAACAATGATTTTTATATCAAAGTTGATTTATTTCCGTTGCAACGCACGGGCAAATTTCCTAGTAAACAATAACCATGAATGCTTTGAGATAGCTTACTAATAATTAACAAAGTATTAAGCAAACGTGTAACTTGTTTTCCTGCCATACCATGTAGTAGTTGATAAATTAATCATCCTGCTGTGCGAAGCAAGGAACAAGAAATGAAAGATCTTCAACCAGATGTTTACGGACGGTCCCACCAAATTCAGTGAACCTAAATTATTGTTACTGTTCTTATTAATGCACTTGTACAGAAACCACGAGGAGTCAACATAATCTATATAGTAAAAAGACATGAATCACATCAATGAAAATTGTAGCTATATAATTCTCACAATATATATAGTATATTTTCCACACAAAAAAGAGAACCTACCATCCGGTCCAAGCTTCAGTCCACATCGTAGGCTTGTAAGACTGATTCGGAGAAAACGCATCATAATATTATACCAATGCATGCATTTAGCTTTACAAAAAGGACAAGATAATTTTCGTCTAAAAAAAGGACAAGATAATTGTAATTTCTGCAAAGGCTAATAGCTTTGCATCCTTGTTAACTAGACAACTAATTTATGAAGCTACTTAACAGAAAATTTAGTACTATATCACTGAAATAAAATCAATAATGTCTAACTTTGAGGACCGAAAGAACATTCATTCCTATGGCCGAACCAAAGTTATGTTCTTACTACTGCTCTCAAGCATCTGCAGCGGAGAAAAACGTCCAGGAAAAAAAACCATTAAAAAATCGAGGTGCTTTATTGTTTGGGAATTATCATACACATATGTAGACCCAGATGGATCATAACCTGTCTGATTACAATGTTAAAGAACACATATCAGATTAAACAGTCATGCACAATAGCATTTTCAAAAGTTTCCCAACTTGTTGCGTGTTGGCTAGTTGCCTTCATAGGGTGGCTGCAAATCATTTCCATGTGTTTGAAATTACCACGCACGCTTGTCAAACTTTCTTGTTCCTCTTCTACCGAAAATCTTATTCTACATATATATGGAAGTCGCGGGCTTTTCCGGGCGTCCATT
>QXEO01001346.1:0-112894 GCA_007115705.1 Dactylis glomerata | reverse complement strand
CATCAAAGTCAAAACTAAATGATCATAAAGGCTATTGGCGACTTTGTAAGAGTCTAACATGTGGTAGCTGCGCCAAATCAACCCAAATAAAGCATCAAGGAGAAAACTAAAATATGCTTCCAAACAATAAAAACAAGACGCATGATTTTTTCAAAGGCTCATTAAGCAATCTCAGTTATTTGAGACAAGTCATGCTACAGCAAAACCACTAAGCATACTATCAAAAAGACCTCAAGCATGACATGAAAAAGCCTAAGCCGCAGTCTACACAAGCTCCTTCTTTACCACCTTTTTGCATAAAGCTTTTTCTCTTTTCCAACACCATTTGAAATTTTTTAGAGACACCTATTTTTAAAACCAATAAAGATCAGAGGCAAAAATACACCTGATGAAATATGACAAGGTCTGAACGCAAATCAAGACGAAAACAAAAACCAAAAGCAGGAGTAGCAGAAAAGAAGAACACTCGGTTTTTGATAAGAGTGAAAACTAGAGCGTTCTTGGCAAATGAAAAGCGAGGCAACTTCTCCAAAGGAAATTTGTTGGGTCCAACCATTTATTACAGAAAACAAAACTAAACTAATAAAGAAACTAAAACAACTGACCTCCAAAAAACACATAGGCATGAAGCAATAAAAATATAGTGTTTTGAAAGGTGACCTGATTTTTGCCGATGAAGAAGGGGTGCCTCGGGGGCATCCCCAAGCTTTGACGCTTGTACGTCTGGATATTTCTTGGGGTGATGCATGGATGGGCCCCCCAAGCTGAGCTTTTGTCCATTCTTCCAACTCATCTCAATCATTCTCCAATCCCTACACTTGAAAACTTCCTTCATACAAAACTAAACACAAATCTATTAGCAACATTAGTGTAAGCATATCATATAATCAACCCTTTGCTTCAGGTTTCAACCCAAAACCACCACATATAAAGTATATACTACTGGAGAACTTCCCCAAAAGTTCCGTGATAAAAAGAACTTGAAAGAAAGCGATAAAGCGGCAAAAACAAATAGTGGCAGAAACTGGTCGAAACCGAACAGCTGACAAAGGTCGAATTTTTGAGGGTTTTTCTATTGCTCAAATCAAAAAGTGTTCAACGAATGGAAAGTTTGGATATAACCTGGGTCATATGCACAAGAATCGCAGGTCAAAAGATATCAGAGAATGTTCAAGAATTTTTACGGTGCAGCACCGAAAACAGTTTCAGGACGCAACATCCCCAAATCTTACCTCACTCAAATGAGAGGCTTCTCTCTTGCACAACAATAAAATAAAAAGGATAAGGATAGGTCATTGCAGTAGTAATGACTTCCAAGACTCAAATAAAAGAAAAGTACTGAAAGAAAACAGTGGGTTATCTCCCAAGAGTGCTTTCTTTAACGCCTTTGAGCTAGGCGCAGAAAATTGTGAATCAAGTAATTTTAGAAGAAGAAGCTTAAGATCAACGGCAGAGGTTTTATCAATAAGGCATTGTATTTCATCCACATAAGTTTTTGAAGACCCCTTGTGATCATGCTTTGGTTCACTCAAATCACTAAAAAGTTTTTGGGAACAGATCCAGTCAAAATTATTTTCGAAGCCTCATACAATCCCAAGAAGCTTGCTAGGTATAGGTATTTCGGTTCCATCATTGTTTGTACTATAACCTTTATAGGTGAAGCGAGTTTATTAAACGCTTAAGAACTTTCCTAGCTTCAATGGCAATATCTTTAAATTCTAAGCGCAAAGTTTCCAAGATAAAGGCTTTCTTTTCAGGATCCTCAATTTCATGAGCTTAAGGAGCATGTGTTGCATAAAAGGATTAAGGCTAGCAAACCTAGCTTCCAACATGTGAATTAAATAAGCAGAATCAACTTCAATACTAGGCGCAAGCTCAACCAAAGACTTTTCCTCAACTTCTTTATGCATACTAATGTGATTAAAGAACTCCTCTATGTTATCTTTCCCAATAATTGAACCACTACCTACTGAGAGGTTCCTCAAAACATACTTAGGGGGAATAGCATAATGAACTAAAAGCAAGTAGATAAAAGCAACTATAAAGTAAACTAATTTTTTGTGTTTTTCATATAAAACGATGCAAGTAAAACTAAAGTAAAGCAAACAATAAACAAAGTAAAGGATGTGCGTGGCGAAAAACTCCCCTTGCAGAGGTCTTCCACTTCTTCCCCGGCAATGGCGCCAAAAAACTTGTTGATGGCGCAGTGATGATAGTATAAAAGATATGTAGTAAATGACCGGCCAGTTGGAAAACCCCAGAGAAGGTTTTGATGAATATAGCAGCAAGTTTTCCCTCAGTTAAGAAACCAAGGTATGTTGATCAGGGAAGAGCAGACAATATGACTGAAGGTGATGCTTGCAAGCTTCGCGATAGCTCCGGACAATTATGGGGTGCCTCGTCCAAGCTTGCTTTGCGAGCAGCAACGTGAAACCTGCACACACATAACTAAGTACTTTATTCCCAATTTGCGATGAGGTTGTCAATCTCACCGGTTTGCTTGAAACAAAGGGTATGAGCGTATCGAGTGGAAAGTGATAATGTATGCGAGTAAAGTAAACAGTGCGAGTAAAGTAAACAGGTGATAGCAATATGCTGGAAATAGGACCGGGGTCCAAAGTTCACTAGTGGTGTCTCTCCATAAGATAAATAACCCATGCTGGGTAAACAAATTACAGTTGGGCAATTGATAGAATAAAGCTAACGTGATATATCAAGAAGATCACTATGCGATTTACTCTGGCATTACAACAAAATATATAGACCGCCATCCAACTGCATCTATGACTAATAATCCACTCGCGGGGATATCATCCAAACACCCCATGAGTATTAGTTGCGAACAACAGATAATTGCATTAAGCAAAGTGTGTAATGTAAACCAAGCATATGCCCTCGAGCATATGAATGTTGTTTTCTCCCTAGTAGCAACAGCACATCTACAACATTAGAGGTTTCTGTCACTCTCCCAGATTAAATAGAGGCATGAACCCACTATCGAGCATAAATACCCCCTCTTAGAGTCACGCAACTACTCGGCCAAGATAGCTACTAACAATGGAGAGCATGCAAGATCATAAAAACAGAGATAACATAAGATATATTTCAGTATAGCAACTCAATCATAACACAATATTCATCGGATCCCAACAAATCAAACATGTAGAATTACATAACGGTGATCTCAATCATGTAGGGCAGCTCATGAGATCTAAACATGAAGCACATGGTGGGAGAGACAACCATCTCTAGCTACTGCTATGGACCCATAGTCCAAGGTAGACTACTCACTCATCGCTCCGAAGGCAAGCATGGCGATGAAGAAGACCTCCGGTGGCGATTCCCTCTCCGGCAGGGTGCCGGAAAGAGCTTCTGGACCCTCCCGATCTTCGGGTCGATGGCGGCGGCGGATCGCGATGTGTTCTGGAAAATTGATCAGGTCCTTAGGTTTTTTTGTCGGGGGGTCTTTATAGGCGAAGGGGCATCGTCAGAGGTGGACCGAGGCGACCTCACATGTAGGGGCGCGGCCAGGGGCTGGGCCGCGCCGCCCTGGTGTGTGGGTCCCTCGTGGCCCCCCTCTGACTCCTCTTCGGATCTCTGAAGCTTTCGGGAAAAATAGACTTTAGGAACTTGTTTCGTCCAATTCCGAGAATATTTCCTGTGTAGCTTTTCTGAAACACAAAAACAGCAGAAAACAGGGAACCTGGCACTGTGGCGACTTGTGAATAGGTTAGTTCCGGAAAAGCATAAAAGTGCCACAAAGTGTAACGAACAGTAGGCAAATGGTGTAAAAACAAGCATGGAGCATCAAAAATTATAGATACGTTGGAGACGTATCAGCTTGCCCTTCGCTATAAAGACCCCCCGACGAGAAAAACCTAAACACCCGATCAATTTTCCAGAAACACATCGCGATTTGCCACCGTCGTCGACCCGAGATCGGGAGGGTCCAGAAGCTCTTCCCGGCACCCTGTCGGAGAGCGGAATCGCCACCGGAGGTCTTCTTCATCGCCATGCTTGTTGCCTCCGGCGCGATGAGTGAGTAGTCTACCTTGGACTATGGGTCCATAGCAGTAGCTAGATGGTTGTCTTCTCCACCATGTGCTTCATGTTTAGATCTCGTGAGCTGCCTTACATGATCGAGATCATCTTTGTGTAATTCTACATGTTGTGTTTGTTGGGATCCGATGAATATTGGTGTTATGTTGAATTGATGTGCTGAATCATATATCTTATGTTATCTCTATGTTGTTTATGATCTTGCATGCTCTCCGTTGTTTAGTAGCTATCTTGGCCAAGTAGATACTAGTGACTCCAAGAGGGGGTATTTATGCTCGATAGTTGGGTTCATGCCTCTATTTAATCTGGGGGAGTGACAGAAACCTCTAAGATTGTAGATGTGTCTGTTGCCACTAGGGAGAAAACAACATTCTTGTGTCCAAGGACATTCGTTTTGTTTACATTACACACTTTGCTTAATGCAGTTATCTGTTGTTCACAACTTAATACTCATGGGGTGTTCGGACGATATCCCCGTGGGTGGAATATTAGTCATAGATGCAGTTGGATGATGGTCTATGTATTTTGTTGTAATACCCAGAGTAAATCTCATAGTGATCCTCGCGACATATGCACATTATCTTTATTCTATCAATTGCCCAACTGTAATTTGTTTACCCAGCATGTTGTTATTTATTTTATGGAGAGACACCACTAGTGAACTGTGGACCCCAGTCCAATTTTCTTTACATTGTTACTACACCATTTTACTATTACTCGCACTGTTTACTTTCTCGCATACTATTATTGTTTTCCACTCGATACGCTCATACCTTTGTTTATAGCAAAACCGGTGAGATTGACAACCTCATCGTAAGTTGGGAGCAAAGTACTTGGTTGTGTTGTGTGTAGGTTCCATATTGCTACTAGTTGAAGACGCGTTAACAAGTATCGTTAACGGCGCCCTTGCTGGAGTGTCACTAAGCTAGCAAGCATCACCTTCTTAAGTTTAGCTTTTTCCTACTGGATCGACAAACCTCAGTTCTTACTGAGGGAAAACTTGCTACTGTGCTTATCATACCTTCCTCTTGGGGTTCCCAACTGGGTGGTCATCCTGCCCGCATCAGTAGTCGACGCATAGACGCCAGGTACCATCCTTCTTCTTGACGATAATCTGGAGAGGAGAAGTGACTGGTACTATGATGTATGATCCTGATTCCAATAGTTCTGCTACTTGCCGTTCAATTTCTGTCTTAAGTTCTGGTTTGTGGCGGTAGGCTCGCATGTTAACAGGTGGGCGACTGGCATCAACAGAATGTGATGATGATCGCAGGCACGCTTGGGTGGCAGACTGGTGGGAGTAGCAAAGACTGTCGGGAATTGATCGATGACAGCTTGAATTTCTGGAGGGGTAAACTTCCTCCACTGGAGTTCACCATCCAGGGCATATATGTGTATCAGGTGGGCTGCAGACCCTTGTCGACAAATGCTGGACAGCTCTGAAGCAGAAAATGGCTGAGCATTGTAGCATGTGTTGCCGGTGACCTTGGAGGAGAATGGTGCTTTGAGACTGCTAAATAGTGAGTGTCTTCTTGACCCAATCAATGTCTGGATTGTGCTGTTCCACCAGTCCATTCCCAAGATTGCATCAAACGAGCCCAGTGGCAGAATTTTCAGATCAGTGTGAAACTGGTGATTTCCAATAGACCAAGGGTAGGCTGGTATATAGATGTACACTGATATTGAATACCATCTGCGACATTCACCCTGCATGCTTGTGGTAGAGGTTTTGACCATGCATTTGCGCTGCCAACTGAGAATTGATGAAAGAAGTGGAGCTGCCTGAATCCACTAACAGGAGAACTCCCGATGCTCAATGAAAGCTTGTAACTGAATGACACCTGGTGTGTTGGCTGCTGGCCCAAGCAGAGCATGCATAGAAATGGAACAGACTTGTTCAGGTTCCTCAAATTGCTGTTCTGGGTCAGAGCCAGTCAATTCCTCTGGTGAGAATAAGTCCAGTAGCTCTTCGGCAATGTGTAGCTGAACCGTAGCTGGACATGTGTGATTCTGCTCCAACGTTCATGCATTTATAACAGAGTCCCTTTGCACGGCGAAAAGCCCGCAGAGCTGCTATGCGTTCATCCGCAGATGCGCGAGTGGAATCTAGGCCGCGTTGATCATCAGCACGGGAAGGTGGTCGTGAGTAGACTTGCGGTGCTTGTGCCTGCAGCTGTTTCATTGGGAATCTGACATAGCGGTGATCACTCTGCCGAGGCGGCGAAAGTACTCCCCTTCTGTACTTCTTCCTGAAGCAAAGTCAGTGAGCATGCTGTGTCGAGGTCGACCGGTCGTTGGATCATTACCACCGATCAAATGCCCAAGCGGAGTCCCTCAATGAAACGAGTCAAGAAATAATACGGGTGAGTATCTTTGGAATATGACATGAGATGATTCATCAGGACATCGAAACGCTCAATATAATTAGCAACAGAAGATATTTGTTTAATGGCGTAGAATTGGCGAATGAGGAGTTGGTGGCGATCTCGACCGAAACGTGTGCAAAGCAAGGAAGTGAATGAAATCCAGTCGAGGCCGTGCAAGCGCTTATGGACGGCTTGCAGCCAAATTCCTGCGGCTCCCTTGAAGTGTAATGCGGACATGGGAACCCATGATTCGTGTGTGGAGAACATGTGAAAATATTGCTCAGCTAATGTTTTCCAGAGATTCGGATTTTCTCCGGTGAATTGTGGGAAGTGCATAGCGGGAGCAGTGGTGCCCATGGCCGCCATCAACTGAGAATTGACTAAATTCGGGTCGGAGGACAGATTAACCAGAGGTAGTTGAAGCAAGGTCATACCCGTGACCGGGAGACCCGGCGGAGGAAACTCGTTCCCCACCGGAAGACTCCCGGGGTGCGTGACGACGCCGTGGCCGGTTGCCCATGGAATTCGTTGCTGGAGCCAGTGGCGGCGGGATCCGCGAGAGTTGGTGCTGCTGGTCCGCCCGCGGCCGCTTTTGCCATACTGGTGGCGCTGAGATCGGCGACCGCACCCGGAGCTGCGCGAACCGGGCCTCCAGATCTGGCCGCCAGTCCGCCAGATCACGAAGCTGCGCTGTTTGGGCGGCGATTTGCTGCGACAGCCCTTGCTGCGTAGCCACGATCGAGTCCGATCGGGCATTGGCATTGAGTTCCGTGCGGTCCAGGTACTCCCGGAGAGCTAGATCCATGTTTGCCAGGAGAAGACGGCGATCGGCGGCTTTCTTCCGAATTTCCAGAGCTGAATTGGGGATTGGATTTGGTAGGTGGGTGGATCGGAGCTGGCAAAATCTATACCAGATGTTAGGGTACCAGATCTATATTACCAGCAGATGGATGATAATTCTGGTTCTATGATCTGATACAACGGAATCAAATGAGAATTCAGTAGCTATCTTATTACATGGAGATAAACTCCAGTCGCCGCCGGTTCTTTGCACGATCCCAAGGATGATTTTGTCTCCATTTCCTTCTAATTTAAGTAGTCGACGTGTGCGTGTAGTTGATCCAGTCCGGGCCGATGTGCCTTCGGTTGGGCTGGACCAGCCTCTTGGGCCTCGGTGTCACCCTTCTGGTTGGCCCGTCGTTGGCTGGGTCCATTGGGACCCTGACAGTATCGCATGGCTGCGGCTATGTGCCGCCGTCTGGCTCCTGCTCCTCGCGCCTCGCCGCAGAAGCATGGAAGAGGCGAACCCCCGTCGGGCATTTGCGAGCAAAAGCTTCCCTGCCCGGCGGATTCGATTGGCTTACAGAAAAGATGAGCGCCAGCAATGGTGACGCCGCCTTGGTGCAGGAACAGGGTTCAGTGGAGAAGGCAGATCCGTGGGCAGCCATTTCCGGTACTCCGGAGTCGAGAGGAACAAGGAGCCGGAGGAGACCAAGTTCATGGTCATGGAAGCTGGAAGATCTGCGCAACGAGAACTTCTTCAAGAACGAGGCGAGTCCCTCTTCATTCCTTTCTGCAGCTATCCCGAACTCGTTTTCTCCGTTCCATTGTTTAATTTCTTCAAACTAGTACTAGTATGGCGCTTACTTGCCAAATTAAGGCTAACGTAAGTTTCTGCTTATGAATGAAGTAGATATTAGTAGATCAACTGGCTGTTGTTAGAAATAATCTTGCTCTAGTCATAGTATGAGTCTGAGTTGGAGACGTAGTCAGTCTACGTGGTGTTAACTAGGTAGGCTAATTAAATTTCCTAGTCCTAGTCGTAGTATGTTAATCTAAGTAGTAGTATTCAAATCAAGCTTGTACCGAGAGTTGAGAAGGAGTTGTAACACCGCAAGTTGTAACACCAAGAAAAAGAGCAATAAAGAGAAAAAGTTTAGAGCGTGCGATACGCACGCTTGGTGATAAAAGTAGTCTCCATATGTGTTCGTTTAGCTTCATGTGATCGATCTGTGGGCTAATTCCAATAATTGGTATCAGCGCGAGGTCGAAGATTTGAAGCTACGCTTGCCCCGGGGAGGCGACCCGTGCTAGCGCCTCGGGGCGGGCGATTGTCGGTTGGCGGAGCGGCTGGGTGAAGATGGCGAGTACGCCGTCATCCGGAAGGCGATGGGTGATCGTGTTCAGCGGAGCAACATGGAGGGGCGACAGGGCGTGTCGTCGGCAAGGCGGCAGACGAGGATGATCATTGACGGGAGAGGTGGTGCCGAGGTGTGGTGCTGGGAGTCCCATAAAGATCGTTCTCCAGGAGAGTATGTCTCAAGTAGTCATGGTCGTGCGAGTTGGCACGTCGAGTCGGCGTCGAGTCCGTGAGTCGTCTATGTGTCCAAGTGCTTGTCCCTATGAAGAGAAGTTGCAATTGAAGCGCGTCACAATTGAGGAGTGCATGGTGTTCCGTGGGTTGTGTCCATGTCCTCGTGGTGCGTCCTGGTTGCGGCCAGCGTGGGTTCGGTGATCCGAAGGCGGACGGTGGTAAGAACTGCTATGGTGGTAAGAACAGCTATGGTGGTAAGAACAGCTAATCAGCGAGCTACCATACGAGCTGCTATACGAGCTGCCGTAAAGCGAGGAGATGTGCGACCAGTAGAAGAAGCTACTGTACGCAAGTATAAGAGAAGTATGGTGCGAACCGAGTGCGAGGACCGCAATAGCGTTGGCACGTATGTGCGAACCTAGTGCGGAAGGTCGAGCAATGGCGATGGCAAAACATAGCAAGGAGCACTGCATGTTTCCTGCTTGCGTGGATAGTGACTGTACGGGCATAACTATGAAGAAGAGAAAGACATGACGTGAAGCTGCAAGAGTCTAGATCGGGAGGAGCATGAGGAGACGACAAGAATCAAGATTAGGGAGAGATTGTTAGAAATAATCTTGCTCTAGTCATAGTATGAGTCTGAGTTGGAGACGTAGTCAGTCTACGTGGTGTTAACTAGGTAGGCTAATTAAATTTCCTAGTCCTAGTCGTAGTATGTTAATCTAAGTAGTAGTATTCAAATCAAGCTTGTACCGAGAGTTGAGAAGGAGTTGTAACACCGCAAGTTGTAACACCAAGAAAAAGAGCAATAAAGAGAAAAAGTTTAGAGCGTGCGATAACGCTTGGTGATAAAAGTAGTCTCCATGTGTGTTCGTTTAGCTTCATGTGATCGATCTGTGGGCTAATTCTAACAGCTGTTGTCTTCAGAATCAATTTAGTGTTCAGTCATATATACTGGACACCGACCTTAAGTTGTGCCGCATGGCTGCTGGCACAGTCGTTTGTGATTTGCTCCATCAGAGGCCATACAACAAGCTGCTAATTAATCTCGATGTGCTTCATTCAGGTTAAGATGATACCAACAACTTTCACTTCAGTAGAGGGGTACATGGGATCATTCGTGGCGCCACTGTTGGAAGAAGCTCGTGCAGATCTCTGGTCTGCACTGCAGGGCATCAGGCACGCGCCAGTGGCCGAAGTGGTCTGGATCGAGAGATGCCGTTCAGACAAGTCATGTTTCCGCATCTTGTTTAAGTCACCTAGGCTAGATGGTTGTTATGCCCCAAAAGGGGAGGATATATTGGTGCTCACTAGTCGGAAACCGAGGCACCATGAAGACTTGAAGCCATTTGTCATAGCTGTAGTATCTCAGGATCCACGCGAAAACAGACAGGAAAACAAGGATGCCGAAGGCACCACCAGATCTTCTCAAGACAAAGACAGTGTCACCTTTTCGGAACACTTGGAAAAAAACTCAGAGTCACTGCCACAGTATCCGTAAGGCTGCTGTCAGGTGAACTACCCGTCAAAGGACATGGTATGAAGGAAGTGATCGCATTGCCTCTTGTTGCGGTGTTTCTGATCAATATGAGGACAAACAATCGTATACATGATGCACTGAAACTGCAAGTTGGTAGCCATAGCCATTGGGACACTAGACTAGTTGAGAAGATTGCAATGTATGCTCCTCCAAGGGATGTACGATTGCATGACTTGCGTCTTTACTACATAGTAATCAATTATGTTGTGATGGTACGAAAAGAATATGTATGTCGTGCATTCTGATGGTTATATATGTTTCCTTTTGTCTGCTGACAGTTCAGCCAAGAGTACAATTCATTGCTGCCAAAACTACCTAATTCACAAGAACCAGATAAGGCGCTTGATGGCCTTGAAAAATTCAAGCTCAACACCTCGCAACAGAAGGCGGTACTTGACTGTGTTTCAGCAATGAATCAACAGAACTGGGTGCGCCTGATCTGGGGACCTCCTGGGACAGGAAAACCAAGTCCATCGTGTCTCTCTTGTGGTCCATGCTGATGAAGAACTGCAGAACACTGACTTGCGCTCCGACCAACACCGCGGTGGTGGGAGGTTGCATCTCGTCTCCTCGGTTTCCTTGAGGATGATTTTTACAGTGGCGGTGGAAAACACTTCTCCCTGGGCGATGTCGTGCTGTATGGTAATCGGATCAACGTGGATGAGAACAGTAACCTCTCGAAGATCTTCTTGGGGCGGCGCGTTTCCTGACTCCAGAAAGCGAACTGGAGGGACCTTCTGAACCGCATGTTGGAACTTCTTGGAAACCATTTGCTATGCACTTCTCCTATCTTAAGGATGTCAAATCTGCACGCGCGGGGATAAATTCCAAGAAGATGGGATCGGAGATGATGAATGCAGGCGGAAAATGACATTCCAGGACTTCTTCCTAGAAAATTACAAGCCTCGTGAGGAAGCATTTTGTAGCTGTTTCGAGACTCTCCGCAAAGATCTCCCCCAATCCTATACAACTGTCCTGGATGAGCTCCTGCACTCAGTCGAAGCTTTTGGGAAACTCTTACGGTCCGAACCGGAAAGACCGCTGTGGAAACTCTTCCGCAAAAATGGGGGGTGGCCGGAATTTCAGGAAGCAAGAGCCCTGTGTCTTGACAAGTTAAGACACTTCCCTGATCACTTTGACCTTCCAATCAAGGCAGACAAAATTGAAGAGTTCGTACTGAACAGCGCCAAAATTGTACTTTGCACTGCTTGTAGCTCATTCAATCTGCGCCGCGTCCAGAATGCCCCGAGGTTTCACCTCCTTGTTGTCGACGAAGCGGCGCAGCTGAAGGAGTGTGAGTCACTGATACCTCTGCAGCTTGGAATCCGCCGTGCGTACTCATAGGTGATGAATGCCAACTACCAGCGCTAGTCAAAAGCCAGGTTATTTTACCTGCTTCCTCTTGTTTTTTGTGAAAGAAAGGTTGCCCCCTCCATTTCCATAAATAGAAAACCAAAGATTCTACAACTTCCTCTTGCTGACACGATCTTGTTTTTTTCTCTACGTGACAGTCAGGTGTATCAAACAATGCTGACACTTCATTTTTGCAGCTCAGTGCCGACGCCGACTTCGGAAGGAGTCTGTTCGAGAGGCTTAGTATGTTGGGGCACCCTAAGCACCTTCTTGATGTGCAGTACAGGATGCACCCAGAAATAAGCAAGTTCCCCATGTCAAGGTTTTACCTTGGCAAAGTGACAGATGGCCCCAACGTCCTGCGCAATGATTAGAGGAAGATCCTGGCTGGCCCAATGTACGGCCCCTACTCGTTCATCAACATCCATGATGGGATGGAAAGCAAGGGCGAGCATAACAAGGCACGAGCAATGCTGCGGAAGTTGCTGCAGTGACCAATATTGTGCAGAGATTGTTCAAAGGTGTCTGCATGCTGTAGCTAGATCAGCATGAAATTGGATTCCTCTCCTTTGACCTCTACTGTCAATAAAAGCCTGAGTTATTTTCAACTTGTGTTTACAGAGTCAGTTGGAACAAGGAGCAAGCTCAGCGTGGGCGTACTGTCACCGTACAAGGCCCAGGTCCGTGCCATCCAGGAGAGCCTTTCTTTGAAGCAAGAGACATATGGTGGTTTATCTGTGAAGATTCGATCTGTGGACGGGTTCCAGGGCGCTGAGAGGATGTCATCATCTTCTCCGCCGTGCGGGCAAACACCTCCGGAAAGATCGGGTTCCTTGCTGACCAGAAACGCACCAATGTGGCGCAGACACGGGCCAAGTGAGTGAATTGATGCCTTCTTGGTTTAGAGAACTTAAGTTCAGTCACACAGGACAATTTGGGCCATCTGTAAATCTCGTGACTGTAAAAGGTTAACAACGTCATTGCTCTGTTCTGACCTGTTATGTTGTGTTCTTCCACAGGCACTGCTTCTGGATTCTAGGCGACGCTGCTACACTGTCGATCAGGAGACAATCTGGCAGGAGATAGTGGACGATGCAAAGGAAAGAGGATGCTTCTATAATGGCAACGACGACAAAGACCTCTCGGCTGCAGTGAGCAGCCGAACCAAGAAGAATGAAGTGGACAATCTGCCCAAGAGTGGACACTTGTCTTGGTATAGGCGGGTCGCGATCTTTGGTACGATTAAATTGATTCTTGGTGCTTTTTAGTTGTCAAACTCACTCAAATTTTCAAAATCATGAGATTAATCTGTTTGGACAGTTAACTTTTATGATGCTCACAGTAGGTGTTGCCATTACTGTTTCTTCCCTGCAGAAATCCAAGTGGGACTAAATATGAAATTCTGAATGGACAGGCATAGCAATGCGTGATGCGGTTATCAATCACTTGCACGGTAGTCTGGTACCCTGCAGAGGCCAATTGACAGAACTTAAATCCATGTAGTACTAGAAACTGTTGTTTGTGTCATTCAGAGAAATTAGTTGTAACTCTTGTAGTATGTTGTTGAAGGCCATTGTACTTTGTTGCAGAAGGTCATTGTACTATGTTGCACTACTAGTTAAATTTACTTTCTTTGTCGGTAGCCATGCAAGTGTTACTGTGCATCTAGATGAAGCCAACATCTATTCTGTTGACCTTTTTGGATGTAGTTCTCATGCCTTGCACCTGCTCAAAGCTAGATGTTTCCTATACATTCATGGCATTGGCTGGACACTTGATAGTGCTCTAAAGGAAATTAGCTTTGGTCGTATCTGAAAGCTACTGGTCTTGTGTTTAAACTTTATATGCCCGTGTTTCACTAGATATGGTGGTCTCGCTTTTAACCCAGTTACGCTGATCCGTCCATCTCTTGTTATTTCTAACCGGCTGATGCAAAAAGAAGAGTTTCAGGAGAGTGGCCATTTGGAGCTCAGGCTCCATGGAGCCCTAATTTCAAACCTCTGAAATTTTGAATTTAAACGTCTCAGAAATTTGTTAAAAAACCATGACATAGACAATGTTATATTCTATAGGTGAGCAAATTTTCAGACCGAAATATGTTGTACTTTGGGCTCAGAAAAATGACAAAATAACATTTTGGAGTCTATAAACTGTAATGAACAGTAGACTGAAAACTCTGTTTTGTATTTTTCTGACACTTTGTCATTTTTACTGGGCCAAAAATACAATGTATATTGTTATAAAAAATTCACCATGATAGAGTACAACATTGACTATCTAGATATTTTTTCAGAATTTTTTGAAACATAAAATTTGAATTTTGAAGCTCCAAAAAGAATCACTCAAAACGAGCTACCTGGAGCCCCAGACGCTATTTTGAATTTCCGAGAGTTTCAGCTCTTGCTAGTATATTGGTTTGTGCACAGACAGAAACCGAGCTATGTGAAAGGAATTTTAGAGGCAAAGATTAGAAGGCAATAGAGGTGATTGTTCCTGTTACATCTTAATTATTCAGTGTGTTAATTCACAACGACGGTGATGACGATGCGGATGACAATGCTTTCGAGCTTTGACGTTATTAGAATTCAATTGGTGAACTTCGTTCAAATATATGCATTATATCCTACATTTGAATAAAGTTCACCGGTTGAATTCCATGTTAAAAGTTTTCTACATAATATTTGTTCAAAACTTGAATGGAATTCTGAAATATATTGGCGGGAACTTCCACCGCGCCTTTTTTCCTCTAGAAATAAAAATATCGGGGTGATCCTTATAGGTTACTTATGGCGCACGGGCAGGTGCCACTCATGGATTTTTTGGAGGCTCATTTGACAAAGGAACGACATCGGTAGTTATGCTTTTAGTGGCAAGGGTCAGACACGCCACAAGTAAATAGTTAGCGGTGGTGTGCCGATAGATGCAACAAATGCACGCCTATTTCGCCACGCCACTACTAGGCTTATCCCTACTAGTGATCACATAATAACTTACGACCAATACTGTAACGAGTTATGGTCGTTAATATGATGGTTTTCTCAATGACATAATTAACTAAAGGTGATATTTTATTTAGCATAGTAACATTAAAATGGCTACAGAATCAGATTAACTTCTATGCATCACTACAGGAAAACAGCCGATGCCGTGTCCAGTGGCTCTGCCGTGTGCCCAGAAGGACAGGGACACGACAGAAGCTATGTCTGCCGTGATCCGGGCCAGCGCGGCACACGCAGACCATCTGGCCATGGGGGACGATATCTCCGACACCACGGCAAACAATTGGCCACGGGAAAGGGGAAAACTGACACACGCAAACTCAGGGAGACGGCAAAGAGTGCAGAGGGCACACGGCAGACAGGTGGCACGGCACACTTTTAGAACTTGGCTGCCTCAACGATTGGTTCCGCCAGAACGCTTTGGCGCAATATACTACCGTGGGACCAATGCTTTGTCGTGTGTATAACACGGTAGTGTTATATCACATGCTATTTACCCATTTTTGTGACAATATGTCCCCGGAAAATTCCTGAATATATAATAATTACTTTTTTCCTTCTAAACTGCATGCGCTTCCTTTTCGTGGGAGGAATACGGGCGGAAGAAGAGGGCGGAAAGAAATAGGGCGGGAGGAAAAGGGCGGGAAGAATGTGCGGGAAGAAATGGGCGGGAGGAAAAGGCGGGAAAACAGACACTCGTGCCTATAAAAAGTTAGCATCTATACGCCGTTCAATCAGCTAACAAGCTCAACAAGTCAAAGGACCATACTAGCCCCCCGGAATAAACGCCGTCCGGAGAAATCTAGGGGGGTAGACCGCGCGTGGGCAGCGGGCTAGGGTTTCGCCGTAGACCGTGCTTCGGGGGTCCGGAACCCACCCAACTCATGCATGTGGACCTAAAATGTGTATGTATGTGTGATGTTGGGTTGGGAGATGCAATAGCTAGGTCCCATGTGTGACCTTCCACCTGTACCTATATTTCGGCTCGAGCTGACTTTTAGGTGGAAACTCCCGCGTCGGCTAAACCGGGGGGAATCTTGTGATAAGCATGGGCAAACCTTTGCTTCCCATGTTCCTATGCCCTAACCAAAGTCAAAGGACCACACTAGCCCCCCGGAATAACGCCGTCCGGAGAAATCTAGGGGGGTAGACCGCGCGTGGGCAGCGGGCTAGGGTTTCGCCGTAGACCGTGCTTCGGGGGTCCGGAACCCACCCAACTCATGCATGTGGACCTAAAATGTGTATGTATGTGTGATGTTGGGTTGGGAGATGCAATAGCTAGGTCCCATGTGTGACCTTCCACCTGTACCTATATTTCGGCTCGAGCTGACTTTTAGGTGGAAACTCCCGCGTCGGCTAAACCGGGGGGAATCTTGTGATAAGCATGGGCAAACCTTTGCTTCCCATGTTCCTATGCCCTAACCAAAGTCAAAGGACCACACTAGCCCCCCGGAATAACGCCGTCCGGAGAAATCTAGGGGGGTAGACCGCGCGTGGGCAGCGGGCTAGGGTTTCGCCGTAGACCGTGCTTCGGGGGTCCGGAACCCACCCAACTCATGCATGTGGACCTAAAATGTGTATGTATGTGTGATGTTGGGTTGGGAGATGCAATAGCTAGGTCCCATGTGTGACCTTCCACCTGTACCTATATTTCGGCTCGAGCTGACTTTTAGGTGGAAACTCCCGCGTCGGCTAAACCGGGGGGAATCTTGTGATAAGCATGGGCAAACCTTTGCTTCCCATGTTCCTATGCCCTAACCAAAGTCAAAGGACCACACTAGCCCCCCGGAATAACGCCGTCCGGAGAAATCTAGGGGGGTAGACCGCGCGTGGGCAGCGGGCTAGGGTTTCGCCGTAGACCGTGCTTCGGGGGTCCGGAACCCACCCAACTCATGCATGTGGACCTAAAATGTGTATGTATGTGTGATGTTGGGTTGGGAGATGCAATAGCTAGGTCCCATGTGTGACCTTCCACCTGTACCTATATTTCGGCTCGAGCTGACTTTTAGGTGGAAACTCCCGCGTCGGCTAAACCGGGGGGAATCTTGTGATAAGCATGGGCAAACCTTTGCTTCCCATGTTCCTATGCCCTAACCAAAGTCAAAGGACCACACTAGCCCCCCGGAATAACGCCGTCCGGAGAAATCTAGGGGGGTAGACCGCGCGTGGGCAGCGGGCTAGGGTTTCGCCGTAGACCGTGCTTCGGGGGTCCGGAACCCACCCAACTCATGCATGTGGACCTAAAATGTGTATGTATGTGTGATGTTGGGTTGGGAGATGCAATAGCTAGGTCCCATGTGTGACCTTCCACCTGTACCTATATTTCGGCTCGAGCTGACTTTTAGGTGGAAACTCCCGCGTCGGCTAAACCGGGGGGAATCTTGTGATAAGCATGGGCAAACCTTTGCTTCCCATGTTCCTATGCCCTAACCAAAGTCAAAGGACCACACTAGCCCCCCGGAATAACGCCGTCCGGAGAAATCTAGGGGGGTAGACCGCGCGTGGGCAGCGGGCTAGGGTTTCGCCGTAGACCGTGCTTCGGGGGTCCGGAACCCACCCAACTCATGCATGTGGACCTAAAATGTGTATGTATGTGTGATGTTGGGTTGGGAGATGCAATAGCTAGGTCCCATGTGTGACCTTCCACCTGTACCTATATTTCGGCTCGAGCTGACTTTTAGGTGGAAACTCCCGCGTCGGCTAAACCGGGGGGAATCTTGTGATAAGCATGGGCAAACCTTTGCTTCCCATGTTCCTATGCCCTAACCAAAGTCAAAGGACCACACTAGCCCCCCGGAATAACGCCGTCCGGAGAAATCTAGGGGGGTAGACCGCGCGTGGGCAGCGGGCTAGGGTTTCGCCGTAGACCGTGCTTCGGGGGTCCGGAACCCACCCAACTCATGCATGTGGACCTAAAATGTGTATGTATGTGTGATGTTGGGTTGGGAGATGCAATAGCTAGGTCCCATGTGTGACCTTCCACCTGTACCTATATTTCGGCTCGAGCTGACTTTTAGGTGGAAACTCCCGCGTCGGCTAAACCGGGGGGAATCTTGTGATAAGCATGGGCAAACCTTTGCTTCCCATGTTCCTATGCCCTAACCAAAGTCAAAGGACCACACTAGCCCCCCGGAATAACGCCGTCCGGAGAAATCTAGGGGGGTAGACCGCGCGTGGGCAGCGGGCTAGGGTTTCGCCGTAGACCGTGCTTCGGGGGTCCGGAACCCACCCAACTCATGCATGTGGACCTAAAATGTGTATGTATGTGTGATGTTGGGTTGGGAGATGCAATAGCTAGGTCCCATGTGTGACCTTCCACCTGTACCTATATTTCGGCTCGAGCTGACTTTTAGGTGGAAACTCCCGCGTCGGCTAAACCGGGGGGAATCTTGTGATAAGCATGGGCAAACCTTTGCTTCCCATGTTCCTATGCCCTAACCAAAGTCAAAGGACCACACTAGCCCCCCGGAATAACGCCGTCCGGAGAAATCTAGGGGGGTAGACCGCGCGTGGGCAGCGGGCTAGGGTTTCGCCGTAGACCGTGCTTCGGGGGTCCGGAACCCACCCAACTCATGCATGTGGACCTAAAATGTGTATGTATGTGTGATGTTGGGTTGGGAGATGCAATAGCTAGGTCCCATGTGTGACCTTCCACCTGTACCTATATTTCGGCTCGAGCTGACTTTTAGGTGGAAACTCCCGCGTCGGCTAAACCGGGGGGAATCTTGTGATAAGCATGGGCAAACCTTTGCTTCCCATGTTCCTATGCCCTAACCAAAGTCAAAGGACCACACTAGCCCCCCGGAATAACGCCGTCCGGAGAAATCTAGGGGGGTAGACCGCGCGTGGGCAGCGGGCTAGGGTTTCGCCGTAGACCGTGCTTCGGGGGTCCGGAACCCACCCAACTCATGCATGTGGACCTAAAATGTGTATGTATGTGTGATGTTGGGTTGGGAGATGCAATAGCTAGGTCCCATGTGTGACCTTCCACCTGTACCTATATTTCGGCTCGAGCTGACTTTTAGGTGGAAACTCCCGCGTCGGCTAAACCGGGGGGAATCTTGTGATAAGCATGGGCAAACCTTTGCTTCCCATGTTCCTATGCCCTAACCAAAGTCAAAGGACCACACTAGCCCCCCGGAATAACGCCGTCCGGAGAAATCTAGGGGGGTAGACCGCGCGTGGGCAGCGGGCTAGGGTTTCGCCGTAGACCGTGCTTCGGGGGTCCGGAACCCACCCAACTCATGCATGTGGACCTAAAATGTGTATGTATGTGTGATGTTGGGTTGGGAGATGCAATAGCTAGGTCCCATGTGTGACCTTCCACCTGTACCTATATTTCGGCTCGAGCTGACTTTTAGGTGGAAACTCCCGCGTCGGCTAAACCGGGGGGAATCTTGTGATAAGCATGGGCAAACCTTTGCTTCCCATGTTCCTATGCCCTAACCAAAGTCAAAGGACCACACTAGCCCCCCGGAATAACGCCGTCCGGAGAAATCTAGGGGGGTAGACCGCGCGTGGGCAGCGGGCTAGGGTTTCGCCGTAGACCGTGCTTCGGGGGTCCGGAACCCACCCAACTCATGCATGTGGACCTAAAATGTGTATGTATGTGTGATGTTGGGTTGGGAGATGCAATAGCTAGGTCCCATGTGTGACCTTCCACCTGTACCTATATTTCGGCTCGAGCTGACTTTTAGGTGGAAACTCCCGCGTCGGCTAAACCGGGGGGAATCTTGTGATAAGCATGGGCAAACCTTTGCTTCCCATGTTCCTATGCCCTAACCAAAGTCAAAGGACCACACTAGCCCCCCGGAATAACGCCGTCCGGAGAAATCTAGGGGGGTAGACCGCGCGTGGGCAGCGGGCTAGGGTTTCGCCGTAGACCGTGCTTCGGGGGTCCGGAACCCACCCAACTCATGCATGTGGACCTAAAATGTGTATGTATGTGTGATGTTGGGTTGGGAGATGCAATAGCTAGGTCCCATGTGTGACCTTCCACCTGTACCTATATTTCGGCTCGAGCTGACTTTTAGGTGGAAACTCCCGCGTCGGCTAAACCGGGGGGAATCTTGTGATAAGCATGGGCAAACCTTTGCTTCCCATGTTCCTATGCCCTAACCAAAGTCAAAGGACCACACTAGCCCCCCGGAATAACGCCGTCCGGAGAAATCTAGGGGGGTAGACCGCGCGTGGGCAGCGGGCTAGGGTTTCGCCGTAGACCGTGCTTCGGGGGTCCGGAACCCACCCAACTCATGCATGTGGACCTAAAATGTGTATGTATGTGTGATGTTGGGTTGGGAGATGCAATAGCTAGGTCCCATGTGTGACCTTCCACCTGTACCTATATTTCGGCTCGAGCTGACTTTTAGGTGGAAACTCCCGCGTCGGCTAAACCGGGGGGAATCTTGTGATAAGCATGGGCAAACCTTTGCTTCCCATGTTCCTATGCCCTAACCAAAGTCAAAGGACCACACTAGCCCCCCGGAATAACGCCGTCCGGAGAAATCTAGGGGGGTAGACCGCGCGTGGGCAGCGGGCTAGGGTTTCGCCGTAGACCGTGCTTCGGGGGTCCGGAACCCACCCAACTCATGCATGTGGACCTAAAATGTGTATGTATGTGTGATGTTGGGTTGGGAGATGCAATAGCTAGGTCCCATGTGTGACCTTCCACCTGTACCTATATTTCGGCTCGAGCTGACTTTTAGGTGGAAACTCCCGCGTCGGCTAAACCGGGGGGAATCTTGTGATAAGCATGGGCAAACCTTTGCTTCCCATGTTCCTATGCCCTAACCAAAGTCAAAGGACCACACTAGCCCCCCGGAATAACGCCGTCCGGAGAAATCTAGGGGGGTAGACCGCGCGTGGGCAGCGGGCTAGGGTTTCGCCGTAGACCGTGCTTCGGGGGTCCGGAACCCACCCAACTCATGCATGTGGACCTAAAATGTGTATGTATGTGTGATGTTGGGTTGGGAGATGCAATAGCTAGGTCCCATGTGTGACCTTCCACCTGTACCTATATTTCGGCTCGAGCTGACTTTTAGGTGGAAACTCCCGCGTCGGCTAAACCGGGGGGAATCTTGTGATAAGCATGGGCAAACCTTTGCTTCCCATGTTCCTATGCCCTAACCAAAGTCAAAGGACCACACTAGCCCCCCGGAATAACGCCGTCCGGAGAAATCTAGGGGGGTAGACCGCGCGTGGGCAGCGGGCTAGGGTTTCGCCGTAGACCGTGCTTCGGGGGTCCGGAACCCACCCAACTCATGCATGTGGACCTAAAATGTGTATGTATGTGTGATGTTGGGTTGGGAGATGCAATAGCTAGGTCCCATGTGTGACCTTCCACCTGTACCTATATTTCGGCTCGAGCTGACTTTTAGGTGGAAACTCCCGCGTCGGCTAAACCGGGGGGAATCTTGTGATAAGCATGGGCAAACCTTTGCTTCCCATGTTCCTATGCCCTAACCAAAGTCAAAGGACCACACTAGCCCCCCGGAATAACGCCGTCCGGAGAAATCTAGGGGGGTAGACCGCGCGTGGGCAGCGGGCTAGGGTTTCGCCGTAGACCGTGCTTCGGGGGTCCGGAACCCACCCAACTCATGCATGTGGACCTAAAATGTGTATGTATGTGTGATGTTGGGTTGGGAGATGCAATAGCTAGGTCCCATGTGTGACCTTCCACCTGTACCTATATTTCGGCTCGAGCTGACTTTTAGGTGGAAACTCCCGCGTCGGCTAAACCGGGGGGAATCTTGTGATAAGCATGGGCAAACCTTTGCTTCCCATGTTCCTATGCCCTAACCAAAGTCAAAGGACCACACTAGCCCCCCGGAATAACGCCGTCCGGAGAAATCTAGGGGGGTAGACCGCGCGTGGGCAGCGGGCTAGGGTTTCGCCGTAGACCGTGCTTCGGGGGTCCGGAACCCACCCAACTCATGCATGTGGACCTAAAATGTGTATGTATGTGTGATGTTGGGTTGGGAGATGCAATAGCTAGGTCCCATGTGTGACCTTCCACCTGTACCTATATTTCGGCTCGAGCTGACTTTTAGGTGGAAACTCCCGCGTCGGCTAAACCGGGGGGAATCTTGTGATAAGCATGGGCAAACCTTTGCTTCCCATGTTCCTATGCCCTAACCAAAGTCAAAGGACCACACTAGCCCCCCGGAATAACGCCGTCCGGAGAAATCTAGGGGGGTAGACCGCGCGTGGGCAGCGGGCTAGGGTTTCGCCGTAGACCGTGCTTCGGGGGTCCGGAACCCACCCAACTCATGCATGTGGACCTAAAATGTGTATGTATGTGTGATGTTGGGTTGGGAGATGCAATAGCTAGGTCCCATGTGTGACCTTCCACCTGTACCTATATTTCGGCTCGAGCTGACTTTTAGGTGGAAACTCCCGCGTCGGCTAAACCGGGGGGAATCTTGTGATAAGCATGGGCAAACCTTTGCTTCCCATGTTCCTATGCCCTAACCAAAGTCAAAGGACCACACTAGCCCCCCGGAATAACGCCGTCCGGAGAAATCTAGGGGGGTAGACCGCGCGTGGGCAGCGGGCTAGGGTTTCGCCGTAGACCGTGCTTCGGGGGTCCGGAACCCACCCAACTCATGCATGTGGACCTAAAATGTGTATGTATGTGTGATGTTGGGTTGGGAGATGCAATAGCTAGGTCCCATGTGTGACCTTCCACCTGTACCTATATTTCGGCTCGAGCTGACTTTTAGGTGGAAACTCCCGCGTCGGCTAAACCGGGGGGAATCTTGTGATAAGCATGGGCAAACCTTTGCTTCCCATGTTCCTATGCCCTAACCAAAGTCAAAGGACCACACTAGCCCCCCGGAATAACGCCGTCCGGAGAAATCTAGGGGGGTAGACCGCGCGTGGGCAGCGGGCTAGGGTTTCGCCGTAGACCGTGCTTCGGGGGTCCGGAACCCACCCAACTCATGCATGTGGACCTAAAATGTGTATGTATGTGTGATGTTGGGTTGGGAGATGCAATAGCTAGGTCCCATGTGTGACCTTCCACCTGTACCTATATTTCGGCTCGAGCTGACTTTTAGGTGGAAACTCCCGCGTCGGCTAAACCGGGGGGAATCTTGTGATAAGCATGGGCAAACCTTTGCTTCCCATGTTCCTATGCCCTAACCAAAGTCAAAGGACCACACTAGCCCCCCGGAATAACGCCGTCCGGAGAAATCTAGGGGGGTAGACCGCGCGTGGGCAGCGGGCTAGGGTTTCGCCGTAGACCGTGCTTCGGGGGTCCGGAACCCACCCAACTCATGCATGTGGACCTAAAATGTGTATGTATGTGTGATGTTGGGTTGGGAGATGCAATAGCTAGGTCCCATGTGTGACCTTCCACCTGTACCTATATTTCGGCTCGAGCTGACTTTTAGGTGGAAACTCCCGCGTCGGCTAAACCGGGGGGAATCTTGTGATAAGCATGGGCAAACCTTTGCTTCCCATGTTCCTATGCCCTAACCAAAGTCAAAGGACCACACTAGCCCCCCGGAATAACGCCGTCCGGAGAAATCTAGGGGGGTAGACCGCGCGTGGGCAGCGGGCTAGGGTTTCGCCGTAGACCGTGCTTCGGGGGTCCGGAACCCACCCAACTCATGCATGTGGACCTAAAATGTGTATGTATGTGTGATGTTGGGTTGGGAGATGCAATAGCTAGGTCCCATGTGTGACCTTCCACCTGTACCTATATTTCGGCTCGAGCTGACTTTTAGGTGGAAACTCCCGCGTCGGCTAAACCGGGGGGAATCTTGTGATAAGCATGGGCAAACCTTTGCTTCCCATGTTCCTATGCCCTAACCAAAGTCAAAGGACCACACTAGCCCCCCGGAATAACGCCGTCCGGAGAAATCTAGGGGGGTAGACCGCGCGTGGGCAGCGGGCTAGGGTTTCGCCGTAGACCGTGCTTCGGGGGTCCGGAACCCACCCAACTCATGCATGTGGACCTAAAATGTGTATGTATGTGTGATGTTGGGTTGGGAGATGCAATAGCTAGGTCCCATGTGTGACCTTCCACCTGTACCTATATTTCGGCTCGAGCTGACTTTTAGGTGGAAACTCCCGCGTCGGCTAAACCGGGGGGAATCTTGTGATAAGCATGGGCAAACCTTTGCTTCCCATGTTCCTATGCCCTAACCAAAGTCAAAGGACCACACTAGCCCCCCGGAATAACGCCGTCCGGAGAAATCTAGGGGGGTAGACCGCGCGTGGGCAGCGGGCTAGGGTTTCGCCGTAGACCGTGCTTCGGGGGTCCGGAACCCACCCAACTCATGCATGTGGACCTAAAATGTGTATGTATGTGTGATGTTGGGTTGGGAGATGCAATAGCTAGGTCCCATGTGTGACCTTCCACCTGTACCTATATTTCGGCTCGAGCTGACTTTTAGGTGGAAACTCCCGCGTCGGCTAAACCGGGGGGAATCTTGTGATAAGCATGGGCAAACCTTTGCTTCCCATGTTCCTATGCCCTAACCAAAGTCAAAGGACCACACTAGCCCCCCGGAATAACGCCGTCCGGAGAAATCTAGGGGGGTAGACCGCGCGTGGGCAGCGGGCTAGGGTTTCGCCGTAGACCGTGCTTCGGGGGTCCGGAACCCACCCAACTCATGCATGTGGACCTAAAATGTGTATGTATGTGTGATGTTGGGTTGGGAGATGCAATAGCTAGGTCCCATGTGTGACCTTCCACCTGTACCTATATTTCGGCTCGAGCTGACTTTTAGGTGGAAACTCCCGCGTCGGCTAAACCGGGGGGAATCTTGTGATAAGCATGGGCAAACCTTTGCTTCCCATGTTCCTATGCCCTAACCAAAGTCAAAGGACCACACTAGCCCCCCGGAATAACGCCGTCCGGAGAAATCTAGGGGGGTAGACCGCGCGTGGGCAGCGGGCTAGGGTTTCGCCGTAGACCGTGCTTCGGGGGTCCGGAACCCACCCAACTCATGCATGTGGACCTAAAATGTGTATGTATATGTGATGTTGGGTTGGGAGATGCAATAGCTAGGTCCCATGTGTGACCTTCCACCTGTACCTATATTTCGGCTCGAGCTAACTTTTAGGTGGAAACTCCCGCGTCGGCTAAACCGGGGGGAATCTTGTGATAAGCATGGGCAAACCTTTGCTTCCCATGTTCCTATGCCCTAACCAAAGTGAAAGGACCACACTAGCCCCCCGGAATAACGCCGTCCGGAGAAATCTAGGGGGTAGACCGCGCGTGGGCAGCGGGCTAGGGTTTCGCCGTAGACCGCGCTTCGGGGGTCCGGAACCCACCCAACTCATGCATGTGGACCTAAAATGTGTATGTATATGTGATGTTGGGTTGGGAGATGCAATAGCTAGGTCCCATGTGTGACCTTCCACCTGTACCTATATTTCGGCTCGAGCTGACTTTTAGGTGGAAACTCCCGCGTCGGCTAAACCGGGGGGAATCTTGTGATAAGCATGGGCAAACCTTTGCTTCCCATGTTCCTATGCCCTAACCAAAGTCAAAGGACCACACTAGCCCCCCGGAATAACGCCGTCCGGAGAAATCTAGGGGGGTAGACCGCGCGTGGGCAGCGGGCTAGGGTTTCGCCGTAGACCGTGCTTCGGGGGTCCGGAACCCACCCAACTCATGCATGTGGACCTAAAATGTGTATGTATGTGTGATGTTGGGTTGGGAGATGCAATAGCTAGGTCCCATGTGTGACCTTCCACCTGTACCTATATTTCGGCTCGAGCTGACTTTTAGGTGGAAACTCCCGCGTCGGCTAAACCGGGGGGAATCTTGTGATAAGCATGGGCAAACCTTTGCTTCCCATGTTCCTATGCCCTAACCAAAGTCAAAGGACCACACTAGCCCCCCGGAATAACGCCGTCCGGAGAAATCTAGGGGGGTAGACCGCGCGTGGGCAGCGGGCTAGGGTTTCGCCGTAGACCGTGCTTCGGGGGTCCGGAACCCACCCAACTCATGCATGTGGACCTAAAATGTGTATGTATGTGTGATGTTGGGTTGGGAGATGCAATAGCTAGGTCCCATGTGTGACCTTCCACCTGTACCTATATTTCGGCTCGAGCTGACTTTTAGGTGGAAACTCCCGCGTCGGCTAAACCGGGGGGAATCTTGTGATAAGCATGGGCAAACCTTTGCTTCCCATGTTCCTATGCCCTAACCAAAGTCAAAGGACCACACTAGCCCCCCGGAATAACGCCGTCCGGAGAAATCTAGGGGGGTAGACCGCGCGTGGGCAGCGGGCTAGGGTTTCGCCGTAGACCGTGCTTCGGGGGTCCGGAACCCACCCAACTCATGCATGTGGACCTAAAATGTGTATGTATGTGTGATGTTGGGTTGGGAGATGCAATAGCTAGGTCCCATGTGTGACCTTCCACCTGTACCTATATTTCGGCTCGAGCTGACTTTTAGGTGGAAACTCCCGCGTCGGCTAAACCGGGGGGAATCTTGTGATAAGCATGGGCAAACCTTTGCTTCCCATGTTCCTATGCCCTAACCAAAGTCAAAGGACCACACTAGCCCCCCGGAATAACGCCGTCCGGAGAAATCTAGGGGGTAGACCGCGCGTGGGCAGCGGGCTAGGGTTTCGCCGTAGACCGCGCTTCGGGGGTCCGGAACCCACCCAACTCATGCATGTGGACCTAAAATGTGTATGTATATGTGATGTTGGGTTGGGAGATGCAATAGCTAGGTCCCATGTGTGACCTTCCACCTGTACCTATATTTCGGCTCGAGCTGACTTTTAGGTGGAAACTCCCGCGTCGGCTAAACCGGGGGGAATCTTGTGATAAGCATGGGCAAACCTTTGCTTCCCATGTTCCTATGCCCTAACCAAAGTCAAAGGACCACACTAGCCCCCCGGAATAACGCCGTCCGGAGAAATCTAGGGGGGTAGACCGCGCGTGGGCAGCGGGCTAGGGTTTCGCCGTAGACCGTGCTTCGGGGGTCCGGAACCCACCCAACTCATGCATGTGGACCTAAAATGTGTATGTATATGTGATGTTGGGTTGGGAGATGCAATAGCTAGGTCCCATGTGTGACCTTCCACCTGTACCTATATTTCGGCTCGAGCTGACTTTTAGGTGGAAACTCCCGCGTCGGCTAAACCGGGGGGAATCTTGTGATAAGCATGGGCAAACCTTTGCTTCCCATGTTCCTATGCCCTAACCAAAGTCAAAGGACCACACTAGCCCCCCGGAATAACGCCGTCCGGAGAAATCTAGGGGGGTAGACCGCGCGTGGGCAGCGGGCTAGGGTTTCGCCGTAGACCGTGCTTCGGGGGTCCGGAACCCACCCAACTCATGCATGTGGACCTAAAATGTGTATGTATATGTGATGTTGGGTTGGGAGATGCAATAGCTAGGTCCCATGTGTGACCTTCCACCTGTACCTATATTTCGGCTCGAGCTAACTTTTAGGTGGAAACTCCCGCGTCGGCTAAACCGGGGGGAATCTTGTGATAAGCATGGGCAAACCTTTGCTTCCCATGTTCCTATGCCCTAACCAAAGTCAAAGGACCACACTAGCCCCCCGGAATAACGCCGTCCGGAGAAATCTAGGGGGGTAGACCGCGCGTGGGCAGCGGGCTAGGGTTTCGCCGTAGACCGTGCTTCGGGGGTCCGGAACACACCGAAATTATGCATGGACCTAAAATGTGTTTATGTATGTCTGAAGGATACATTATATGCAGATGTATTATATGAAATCTTATGAAATAAATAAGATAAAGAAAATGGAAAGAAAAAAATGAAAATATATAGTATGCCGTGTGTAAGCACACGGCAAACATTCTGCAGGCTATGTGCCGTGTGCTTACACACGGCATAGTGTCGGCAGGGTGTCTGCCGTGGCGGCCAGGCGCACGGCAAACAGCCCGCGCACGACAGAGAGCCGGGGACTTACCCGTTGCTGGTTGGCCTCTCCACCAAATTTCCCCGCAGCCGCGCGCCCTAGATAGCTTTCCCGCCGCCGCTTGCCGCGCCCGCCATCGACCAGCGCCACCGCTCCTCCCTCCCCCACCGCCGCAGTGCCCCTCCTCCTCCCTAGCCTTCGCCGCCGCTCATCTCGCCGACTGACATGGAGGTCGGGGCGGCCGCCCGAGGTAGCCCGCCCCCGGCCTAGCTCCCTGCTGCAGCTTCCCGGCGCGCCCCGGACGCCGGCCGGCCGCCCCTCCACCGGCCGCCCCCCGGCCGGCCCTGCTCCGTAGCTGCTCCGGCCTCGTCTCCATGGGCCGGCCTCCTCCGCAGCTGCTCCGGCCACCGCTGCAGGTAAGAGACATTTAGTTAGGTTAGTAGCTAGTTAGTTAGCAGCAGTTAATTAGGTTAGTTAACTTAGTTAGTTAGTTAGCTTAGTTAGTTAGTAGTTAGCTTAGTTAGTTAGCTTTATTTAGTTAGCTTAGTTAGTTAGCTAGGTTAGTTAACTTAGTTAGTAGTTAGTTAGCTTAGTTAGTTAGTAGTTAGTTAGCTTAGTTTAGTTAGTAGTTAGCTTAGTTAGTTAGTAGTTAACTTAGTTAGTTAGTTAGCTTAGTTAGTTAGTAGTTAGCTTAGTTAGTTAGCTAGGTTAGTTAACTTAGTTAGTTAGTTAGCTTAGTTAGTTAGTAGTTAGTTAGCTTAGTTTAGTTAGTAGTTAGCTTAGTTAGGTAGTTAGCCAGTTAGCTTAGTTCGGTAGTTAGCTAGTTAGTAGTTTTGTGAAATAGTTTAGTAATATGTTTTATTTTCTTTTTGCAGGAGCACTGTCGGTGATCTTCTTCCCCTTCGCACATCGATCATGCTTCGAGGGTGAGATGTCGTCATCTCTCATGCCTAGGGTTTATTTTCTTGTCTAGAGAACCAAGTCGGTCGCGAAAACCTAGGCGTCTCCCATTCGGAAGGGTTACGCGGACAAATATGCATTGAGTTGCATATTTTTAACCGTAATCCTTCCGGATTGTCCACGTTCTTTGGACAGCCGGAGGATGTGTAGATTGGGTACATTTTCCATGTTCTACCCGTACCGAGACAGGATTTCGGCAGCGTCTTCCCGTTGTTCTCCGGATGCACACCCTCTCGGCTCTTTTGCCAAGACGTGCATCTGGAGAACAGCGGGGAGGTGCTGCCAAAATTCTGACTCGGTACGGGTAGAGCATGGAGAATGTACCTAATCTGCACATCCTCGGGTGGGATTAGGATACCTATTAGAGAGGTAGGTGCATGCATGACGTAAAAATTGTATATGTTGAAATTATTAAAACTAACACCTCATAAGATGGCATGTGTTTTGGTACTTATTAGAAGATGGAGAATCGTGAGTGGATGTACAAGGGCCGGCCAAGTCGGTGGGAGTTGACTGATGAATGGAAGGAAAAGACTGGGAAGTTTGTGGAAAGGGCTTTTCGGATAGACCCTAGACCGAATGGTACCTGGTGCCCCTGTAGCAAATGTCGAAATATAAGACGTCATCCGAAGGAGGTTGTGAGTAAACACCTGGTTACTAATGGGTTCACACCTTTCTACCATGTTTGGAAATTCCACGGTGAAAGCACATCAAAACATGGTAGTACGGTGACGCAGCGGGCCAGACAGATTATCCCGACGACAGAATTTGATACTGGGATTGACGACTGTTTGGATGACTTCCTTAATGCAAATGCGCCTGAAAGTCCGCCGTGGAGGAGGAGACAAATGGGGAGACAGCGGGTGAGGATCCGGAGGAGAACACGAAGCAGTACTACGATACTTTGTTTGCGGCGCAGAAACCCCTTCATGAACATACAGAGGTTACACAACTGGATGCCATCGCACGCCTAATGGCATTTAAGAGCGACAGGCACCTCAGCAGAGATGGCTTCGATGATCTTCTAGCTGTCGTTGGCAGCCTTCTGCCGAAAGGTCACCTCTTGACGAAGAGCATGTACGAGTCCAACAAAATCCTCCGTTCACTGAAGATGTCATCTGTGCAGATACACTGTTGTCCAAAGGGATGCATGCTATTTAGAAAAGAACATGCGGACACAACATATTGTATCCATTGCAATTCCTCTAGGTACTTTGAGGTTGACGCCGGTAATGGTCAGAAGAGGCAGACTAAGGTTGCCCAAAAGATCCTCCGGTACCTTCCGTTCATACCGAGGATCCAACGCCTATTTATGACCAAGGAATCTGCACAACAGATGCGATGGCCTGCACTAGGGAAAAGATACCGTGACAAGATGATACATCCATCAGATGGTGAAGCATGGAAGTCGTTTGTAGCAAAATATCCAGTGAAAGCGGGCAACCCCAGGAGTGTAGCAGTTGCGATATCAACCGATGGGTTCAATCCATATGGTATGTCTGCTGCAATATACAGCTGTTGGCCCGTGTTTGTCATTCCCTTGAACCTCCCCCCAGGTGTATGCATGAGACGACAGAACATGTTTGTGTCGATGATTATCCCAGGACCGAAATACTCGGGGAAGAACATGAACGTGTATTTGGAACCGCTGTTTGACGACATGCTTGATGCCTGGAACGACCGTGGGGTACGAACATATGACGCCGTAACAAAGGAACACTTTGATATGTATGTCTGGTTTCACACATCTCTGCATGACCTACCAGCACGTGCTTTGTTCTGCGGCTGGTGTACACATGGGAAGTGGCCTTGCCTGGTGTGCAGGCAGGCAGTGACTTTCCTTTGGTTGAAGAAGGGAGGCAAGTATTCTTGCTTTGACCAACATCGACAGTTCCTCCCCCCGGATCATCCATTCAGGAGTGACATAAAGAGGTTCAGAAAAGATGTTGTTGTCCATGCTCCACGTCCTAGTATGATGACTGGAACCGAGCTAAAGGCCGAGTTAGACTCTCTCATGCCTAATCCCAATGGTACTGGTTTCGAGGGATATGGGGAGACACACCAATGGACCCACATTCCGTGCTTCTGGAAGCTCCCTTACTTTAAGGATTTGGAGCTCCCGCATAACATTGATGTAATGCACACTGAGAAGAATATTGTCGAGGCCCTATGGAGCACAATCATGGACACTGAAAAGACAAAGGATAATGTTAAGGCTAGAATTGATCAACAACAATGGTGTGATAGGACAAAGTTAGACATGCAGCCTCCTGGGGTCAAAGGACCTAAGTGGTCAAAGTCAAAGGCTCGATTCTGCCCTTCACGTGCAGAAAGGAGAGAAATATTGCACTGGATTGTGGACAGCTTGTACTTCCCTGATGGGTACGCAGCTAATTGGGCGAGGGGAGTGAATATGGAAACGTTGCGAGTAGGGGGGCTCAAGAGTCATGACTATCATGTATGGATTGAGCGGATTATGCCGGTGATGATTCGAGGCTATGTCGACGAGGAGACTTGGCAAGTGCTGGCAGAGTTGAGTTTTTTCTTCCGTCAACTTTGTGCTAAGGAATTAGACATAGAAGTGGTCAAGAAGCTAGATCAACAGGCACCCAAGTTGCTTTGCAAGCTTGAGATGCTTCTTCCGCCAGGGTTTTTCAATCCGATGCAACATATGATCTTGCATCTCCCGCAGGAGGCGTTAAAGGGGGGGCCTGTGCAGTTTCGTTGGCAGTTCGGGCCCGAGAGAGTGAATAAGGATATTCAGCTTAAAACCGGTAATAAAAACAAGCCCGAGGCATCCATTGCGGAGGCAACCCTTACCGAGGAGGTGTCAAATTTCATGACAAAGTACTATGATGACAACATTCCCACTCGGCACAATCCTGTCCTTCGTTACAATGCTGCCAACCATGAAGAGGTACCCAAGCTTAGCATCTTTGTCGGGCTAGGTGGCAAATCAAGTGGCGCTAAGAGAACGACGATAAAAGGATCCGAATGGGATTTTATACAATCTTATGTCTTGAACAGCATGGAGGAAGTGAAGCCATACATCAAGTAAGTTCGGTTCATCACTTTGTTTTTCGCAATCCTTCATAAATTTGTGACTAATTAATCCTCCTATCATTGGCATAGACGGTTCACTGAAATACACTGGAAGCAAAATAGGGATCCTACCTTTGAAGAAGCTACGGAAATTTTTAAAAGTGGTGGTAAATTTGGTTTCATCAGCTGGTTCTCGGCTTTGGTACTTCTCTATCTAACTAGTACATTCGTCGACCTCCTCTAGATTCCAATATCTTCTTCTACTAAACTTCTTGTACTAAACTTGTAGGCAAAATCGGAGAAAGAAATGAAACCAGAGCTGAAACAAATTGCTAATGGCTTTAAATATTCCGTCAAGTCATTTAATGCTTACGACGTGAACGGGTATCGCTTCTATACCCACAGTTACACACAGGGTCGACCGAACCGGAAGACAATAAATAGCGGGGTCCTATGTGAAGGCTCAGATGGACTTCATTACTATGGAAGAGTGGAGCATATATACGAGCTGAATTATAGTTTTGGCAAAGGGCATAACCCCGTGGTATTCAAATGCCATTGGTTCGACCCAAATCGGGTGAAACGGAAACCCGACATTGGTTGGGTCGAAGTTGAACGAAGCTCCGTATATGCGGGATCTGATGTGTACATTTTGGCTACCCAGGCCTTTCAAGTATTCTATCTTCCGTACCCATGCAAAAAACCGAGCAAGCGCCTGCAAGGTTGGGATGTTGTAATCACGGTACCGACGCGTGGTAGGCCGCCTTTGCCTAACACGGATGATTACCGCATCGACAGCTCGAGATATGATGCCGACTTTTTCCAAGATGAAGGGCTTCCAGGAAATTTCACTATCAACTTGGAGATCGATGAGGACATGGTCATAGATGACGAAGAAGACGAAGCTGCACACATGGAGGAAGACACTCCGCAGGATGAAGTGGAGGAGGTTAAGAACCAACATGACGTGACATTACTTGAGCGATTCCACCAAGGCCTTGACCTTGATGATCTGGCCGGCCCACCTCCAGATTATGTGCCTGATTATTGGTGGGGAAATCTTGATAGTGATGACGAAACATTGGATCCAAGAGTGGATCGTAGTGATATCGACACGGGCTACTGAAGTGATTTGTAATAGCTAGACTATTTATATATTTCCTCTATCATGTGTAATAATGGATTTCTGTAGCTAGACTATTTATGTATGTCATCTATCATGTGTAATAATGGATTTCTGTTTATTCAAACTATTTATGTATGTCCTCTATCATGTGTAATAATGAATTTTTGTTTATTCAAAATTTCATGCATGTATTAATATTCATTGTCTACCATGTGTACTAATGGAGATTCTCTTGATGTCAATGCAGGTGATTGAAAAATGCCAGGAGGAGGAGCTGTGAAGAAGGCAAAGCAAGTGGCCAAAAAAGTTAAGTCGGTGAAATCTTTGTTCAGCAAGACGGTTGCCGAGCCTGGAGGATCCAGTTCTAGTCAGACTCAGAGTCAGCCAGCTGTAGGCGCATCGCGTCGCCGCTCCAGGAGGCCTCCTCGAGCCCTTTCTCCTTCTCCACCCCCTGCAGACGAGGAGGAGGGAGATGCTGAGGACGATGGGGACTGGCAGCACGAGGAGGGAGGGGACCAGCAGCACGAGGATGGTGGGGACCAGCAGCACGAGGAGGGTGCTGAGGAGCCACACCAGCAGCCTGAGCTCACTGGGGAGGAGGCTGAGGAGGCTGAGGAGGAGGCTGACTGGGCGAGCTTGTACGAGGACCCCGCCGACTACGACGAGCAGCGGTGGATACCTGTGCCTATGGATCAGTTTGAGGAGCGCAACGAGGGCATGAAGAAGCCTTTGCCCCACAAGGTTTGGCAGCGTGGGCCTGCGGGGCTCCCCGAGAGACCACAAAATCCCTTTGCGGTCCTCATACCAAAGTCTGACCGGTACGTTTTTTGACTCACATAACATTTCGCAACTTCCTTTTTATATCCTCATGTTGAAAACTCTTGATCTTTGTTGTGTAGGTCCTACCACTTCGACGGCCGTACACCTCCAGAGCGCGCCTACGCGAGCATCATGGGATGTTGTGTTAGGGACAAGTTCCCTGGGTTGGTGACGCTGCCTGATGGAAGAGTCACGGTAGCTTGGACTTGGAAGCACTACAGCTACCCGCCGGTCGTTGGTGAGGAGGAGGATGAATTTGAAGTGGATAACACCCAGCAGCGAGTGTTGTGCCAGTTTTGGGTAAGTTTCTATGATTTCACATCATTCAATAACTCCTAATTGTAAATTGTAACTTTGTTCCTTTCTAACCTTACTGAATGCTTTTGTAGCAATACTTCAAGCCACACGAGGCATACTGGGATGAGTGCCATAAGGTGGCATGCAAAGTAGCCCAGAAGCAAGTCACCGACATGCACTACGAGGCGCGCATTCAGTGCATCATCAATTGGTATGCCGAGTACCGGTGGATTCAGTTGACAAAGGCCGATGCCCGGAAGGTGAAGTACTTTGAGCCATGGCAGTACATGCAGGTAAATGCATATCGATTACTATCAACTAGTTGGCTATCTTCTCTAGTTTCATTAAGTGTATATTTTCTGTCTCCAGGCGATTCCTCAGTATTGCAGTGCGAAGAAGCAGTGCTTCGCGAGGATGGTAGCGTGGTGGACCTCCCCTGCGTACTGGAAGAAGCACGAAGAAGGTAAAACACGGCGTGCTTTGATGGGCGGTGGATCACACCGTCAAGGCAGCGCATCCTTTCAGATCCACGTCCAGAAAAAGGTGAGCAAAAGTATTATTTATTCTTCATGTCAAGTTATCATTTTCTCCATACTGCTGTTTTCTATCACTCATCCTTTATTCTCTCATTTGCAGACACTTGAGACGGGCGTTGTGCCAGAGTTCTTCCCATTTTGGAATAGCTTCCGTGAGAGGAAGGGCCCGCCAGATCCCGTTGTGGGTACGTCACTCAACATGGGGGGGAAGCAGCGGAAGGAAGCGTACGTGAGGAAGTTCAAGCAGAAGCACGGAGAGGATTCCGACCCTTACAGTGCGCCCTTTGACGCCGAGGTTACACATCTTGATCTTGTCCATTTTTGCTCCGTAGTACACTTGTGGAGATTTAGCCATACTTGTTGTGCTTCTACACTCTTAGGTTGCTGTGATGGCGGGACAAGGGAAGAAGAATGGTCGCCTATATATTGGTCACGGCGCTATTGATCCAGCGACCGTTCCATCTCTCTCCAATGTCCGTAGATCCAGGACGAGCTCCAATCCCGGTGTAGAGACTCGCCCGTCGCCTTCTCTTGGAGCGCTCGCCGAGGTTCAGGTATGTCTCTCTCGGTCTACTTCACTTCATCACACTAGTGGAACATTGATAACATTGCAATGCCAAAACATAGGCTCAGTTGGCCGAACAGATCCGACTGCGAGAGGAGGCCCAGGCCGAAGCTAGGCGCATGCAAGAGCACCAGAATGCGATGCACGCCATGATGCAACAGAAGTTTGCATATTATGACCAGCGACTAATGGTGAGTTTCTTTGTAGGCAGGAATAATATCAATTCCATTCTTCTAGTAACCTCATACCTCCGCATGCGTTGATTTGCAGGCCATGGCCCCATCCGGTACCTCGTCTTCGCATGGTACTCCTACTTCTGCTACCCCCCAGCACTGTCCCCCTATGCCATGGGTAAGTAGAATTTCCTGTTGTCAATCAATCCTCAGAATTTGGTTAATATTGTCTAACAGGAAATTCTTTTCCATTTGCTAGCTTTTCCCGACTGGGCTACCATATCAGTTTCCGCCTAGTGCTACGTTTCCCACTGGGTATCCCCCGATGCCCCCGGAGATGATGACAGCATATCAGGTTCCGCCTACTGCAGGGACTTCCGCTATGCAAACCTCCCCGGAGATGACGGATGCAGGAGGTCAACCACACGTCACCAATGATAGCCTAGTCAACAAGCTCTTCTAGAAGGTGACTTGTCCTACCTTTGTGCTCCTCTCGTGCATTGTACACTTGTGAAAATCTAGACCTAGTCCATAATAGAGAAAAAAAACATAGCATAATGTTGCCATATTTGCTTCCTAGTGTACTAGTCAAAATTTTGTCCATAGAGCTTGCCATATTTGCTTCCTAGTGTACTTGTGAAAATCTAGACCTAGTCCATAATAGAGAAAAAAACATAGCATAATGTTGCCATATTTGCTTCCTAGCATAATATCATGTTCAATACATGCTTGTTGTTAATAATCTTGTCCATAGAGCTAAATGGCCATAATTTTGTTCATAAGATAGTTATAGGGAACTAATGCTAGTTGTGCTTCGTCAACTTGTAGGTTTGCGTCGCGGAGCTCGTGGAGTGTGGTTGTTGCCTTTGTGCACTTGTTGGCATCGTGCACGCAACCATCTATTTGTGAACTTGGTCATCTATGCATGTGTGTATGGACTTGTATGTATGTTGTGCACTTTGGACTCATATGGTGCTATGTATGGACTTCTATCTATTTGATGGTGCAATATGGTACTATGTGGTGATTTGATGCTATTGTGTGATGATTTGATGATGTGGTGATGCTATATTGGTGTATACTGCAGTGCTATTTATGAATTGCAACCATATATATATATATATATATTGCTTGAATTGCAGGTATTTGAGGGAAAAACAAACAAAAAATAGAAAAAACTGCACCTTTACCGTGTGCAGGCACACGGCAAAGGGGGGCGAAAGTCCTCTGCCGTGTACAAACACACGGCAAAGGGGACACGTGGCGCTCACCTGTAGACCTGGGAGTGGCCTGGGTGGACCAAATGGTCACTGTGCCGTGTAAAGATGACACACGGTAAATAAGCTGCACGGCAAAGACTGGGGCCCGCCACGGTGCTGGTCCAACCTGCAGTCAAAGGAAGACACACGGCAGACACGGCACACGGCATATGCTCTGCCGTGTCCAACCGAGCACACGGCAGAGAGGGGCCCCACCCTGGCGAGCAGCAGACGCCGAAGTCACTTTATTCTGCCGTGCACGCCCTAAAACACACGGCAGACAGTCTGCCGTGTCCTGCTAGCACGGGCACACGGCAGACATCCTCTGTCGTCGCTGTCACTGCCGTGACCACTCTGCCGTGTGCCTGCACACGGCAGATGGTCTGCCGTGTCCAAAAGCGACACTACCGTGTCTACGGCAGACACGGCAGAGGCGTGGATTCCGGTAGTGTGGGATGCTTGTGTGGTCTCCAGCTTAGATGATGCGCGTAGATGCAAGGTCGGGCACATGGCCCTGACATGGTCACCGGCTTCATAGATCTCGTAGGTGTAGCAACATTTGTCACTAGGATGGTGACATTAGGATGATCTTTTATTCATCTTGTCAATTCTTGTTGAATAAAAAAAGCGATCACTCACCATGGTAGGATGTTTTGTAAGACAAATATGTACTCCCCCGATCAAAAATAAGTGTCGATGACATAGTATAAACATTGTACTAAATTAGAACAAAATCAGCGACACTCATTTCTGATCGGAGGGAGTATGTTATGGAGCACCTCATGCTAGAGATACAAATGCGTTTATTGTAGAGCTACTGGCCTACTACATGTTTTCAGTCATCATTCTTGTTAATATTTGCCTTGCAAATGGTCGAATTTGTTTAATATTTGATTTTAGATCGGAAAAGAGCTCCGGTTCCCTAGAGCGTGACATTTGTCCTCGTGCCTCGAGCACCTCCGTGCTCCTTTCGATGTGTGACACGTGGTATGGAGTGACTATGTAGCTGGATTCTTGCCCTTTTTTTAGTTCGAGTATGAAAAACAAAATATCTCGAACTAAGCTTCTGAACAATATCCCATATCAAAGATTTGCTAGTCGTGTCGATATTTTTAAAACAAGATCCCATGTGTAACTGGAAAATCTGAAATGCAACTCATATGTAATCTATGTGTATCTGAAAAAAAATCTAAGTTGCAACTTAGGTGCATCCACGTGTAACTGAAAAATTATCAATTGCAACTCCCGTGAAACTCATATAATTGGGCAAGTTTCACTTATAATCCATGTACAACTCTAAAACCGTGAAATGCGTGAGTACTTCACATAAGGGAGTGGTGGGGAGGCACTAGTTTATCTTCCTCTCGTGTATGCATGTGTATCAGAATTGCATGTTACGACATGGGAAGACTGATCAGAGCTTGCCGCAGTCGTGGTCCGGCATCATGAGCAGCATCCTGGCGAGCACTCCGGACAGCAGCTTGTCCCGCACAAAGCTCACGACGGGGTGATCGCTCTCCTGAAAGAACCCCACCACGTAGGACGCCGCGATCACCTGCGCGCTCCTCCACCGCCGGATGCCGGCGTAGCTGCGCAGTGCCGCCACGATCCTCTCTTTCTCCTCCCCGTCACCGTCGGCCGCCATGGCATCACCGAGGCACCGGGCCAGGACGACGCCGTCCTCGAGCGCGGTGCACGCGCCCTGCGCCAGGTCGGGCGTCGTCGGGTGGAGCGCGTCGCCGCCGACGCAGACGTTCCCCCTGCTGATGCTGGCGAACAGGAGGGAGATCGGGGACCGGTACCGCAGAGGCGCGGCGAGCACGTCGCTCATCTCGCTCCTCTCCACGGCTTCCAGCACCTGGGGGCTCACCTTGGCGTCCCGCATCGTGGTCAGCACGAACTGCTTCATCGCCGCCGGGCTCCGGTCGACGGCGCCGTCCTTGCCGTCCGCGGAAGGCGACCAGGTGAAGAACCAGTAGACGTCGGTGTCGCTGGTGGGCACGACGCCCGCGCGGAAGCCCTCCCCGACGAGCTGCAGGATCTTGGGCTCGAAGCCGTGGCCGCCGTCGGGGTAGTGCGCGAGGCCTCTCGTGGCCAGGCGCCCGGAGTCGGACGGCTTGGCGAGGCCCAGCCATTTGGCCACCACGGAGTTGATCCCATCACAGCCGATGAGCACCTTTGCTCGGAGGGTTGTGCCGTCGGCGAGATGGAGGATCTTGGCGCCACCGTGCTCGTCTTGGTCGATGGAGACGATCTTGGACGAGTAGCGGACGGTGCCCGCTGGCAGCTCTTCGTCCAGGGCCTGGAGCAGCACATTCCGCTGCACGCACCGAACTTCGTGAGGTCCCCTGCATCAGCGTGACACCTCAGATCAGAAATTCAGAACAGAGCAATTACAGTTTGGGATTGATATGGATATCAGTTCAGACTCACAGTTTTCCTTTGACCCGGAGGTCCATTTCTTGGGCTACTTTCCCGGTGGACGAAGACACAACCCGCACCCTGACACATCACCATCCCATCATCATCGATCGGACACTCACTTGCAAATGTACATGAATGGATAGAGCTGCCTGTACATACCCATCAAGCTGCAGATGTCGTCCTCTCATCTTGTCGCCTACGCCGAGGGCGTCGAGCGCGCGGAAGGCGTTGGTCCACGTAAAGAAGGCGAACCCGGACGTCCGGCGCACCGGCGACGACTCCAGAACCACGCACCGAACGCCCTTCCTGTGGAGCCCCAGGGCGACGGCGAGGCCGGCCAGTCCGGCGCCGGCAATCACGATTTCCCCGGCGGCGTTCTGCTGTTGGATTTCCTCCGCCATTGCTTTCGTACGGTGGTCAGTGAGCTCGATCGCAAGGTTTTGCACTGGGTGATGGACTGTGATTTGATTTGCGAAGCCGTTGTGAGAAGCCAAGAGTGAGTGGCCAGTGTATATATACGCCCAGTTCCAGGAGGGAAGCAACAGAGGAAATGGCTTTGACAGTTTGACGTCATTGCTGATGATGCCGGCGGCTGCGGTTCAGTGGCCTTCCCCACCGATGGACAAACCTTAGTTTTGAGTGTGCACTCCCCTCTTGAGTAGTTAATCATTGCCTCTCAGCTAAAAAAAAAAAAAAAATCATTGCCTCGTGGCCTTTACCAGGTAGACTGATTGATGCCTTGATAGGAACCCCTGAACCACGCGATGAGCCCATGCATGACATATTCACTGTTAGGAATAAATTACAACCGCTCTAGGCGGTTACTAGTATGCCCAAAGCACCCTTTCTGTACAGACATGTCTCTTGTGTATAGACACCTCTTCTCTCTCCCTCAGCAGTTGCATCTCTTGTAAACAGTCATGTCTCTTGTAACAGGCACCTCTTCGGAGGCACCCCAAAATCCTTGTATAAATAGGGCTTTGCCCACAAGCAATAAACAAGTTTTCACTCTCAATCCTCTGAGTTCTAACACGTTATCAGCACGCTCTACATCCGAGCGATTTCGAGAACAAAAAGGAAAAGCAGGGGCGTCTGTCTCCATCGTTGTAAGAACAGGCAAACGCCCTACTGCTAATTTATAAGAACATTGTAAAAACAAAGGCCTCGACCTAGAAAGGTAAGCAACAATTTGGCCTTCTTCAATACAAGACGTTCTTACCACTTTGAACGTCACCGGCAACCTACATCCCGGCGGCACCTTGGAGGACGGCCGGGGCGGCCTCGACCCTGCAGTGGTCGGGCCGTGTGGCAACGCACTCCAGCACGACTCCATTTCCATGGCGGCCGCCTCGTGTCCCTCGTCGACGGCGCCCGACCGGCTTCACCCGTGGTCTGCCGCACGCGCGACACCAGCCACAAGTGCGTGTTGCCGGCCAGGCTCCTTGCCGGGTCCGTCACCCCCGCTCTACGCGGACAAATGCCTCGCAAGCCGAGGACGCCGTAGTCGACCCGGCGCTCGCTGCACCTCGCTTTTCCGGCGGTGGCCATGCCCGCGGCGCCGCACGGCTTGCATCCTTGCGGTGCGCCGGCACCCGCAGTCTCCCGGCTCGACGTGCACAGCCTGGAAACCATGGCCCTACCGCGACATGGCGGCTGTTCCCGACGGCCGGCTCTCCATGTGGAGGCGGGGTCCAGTGTGCCGGATGGCTCTCAGCCCGGCGGTGGCTAGGCACCAATCGCGGAAGCCGGTCCAACGCCCCCGACGTCCGCGTTCGCGCTCACCCGCCTGGCCAAGCCGAGCGAGCGCAACTGCCGTCATCCCCAACGGAGGTCAGCCCCAGCTAGACCAACGCCTAGCACGCCTGGCGACCTTTGGCATCGGGTAGCAGCACGACTACGCGATGGACGGCGCTCTAGCGCGGCGGCCGGCTAGCTATGCGACCGGCGGACGGACCAGTCGCCGCCGGTGAGCGTCGTGGTGATGGCACAGGATGAGACTGCGTGGAGGTCACCGCCTGGTTACCTCCTTATCTGAATGGTCGCGGTCTCAGGAATTGGGGATCGATTTGGCTAGGGAATGGTCCCTGTAGCTTTTGGTCTCCTCATCCGATCACGCTTCAGATGGGCTATTAGTGGCCCATGTGCAAGCGGTTGAGCCACTAGCGCTCTTGCAAATCACTCTCCTAAGAGCAGTTTTGGCATTAGATTTGTTCCTGCTCTAAACCATTTATGTGTGCAGTATTTGCTTCACAATGCTATCATGTTCTGTAGAGTACAAAGTACTCCAGAATAGAACCATAACGTAAATTATTTCCATGTTTTCGACATGTCGAGATTAATTACGTCCATTATTTTGCAATTGAGATTTTAATTTCTTGCAAATAAGTCAATCAATTATCTTAATTGAGCTATTTTTGGTTCAATACAAGTAAGGATGGATATGCAAAATTAAATATCAATTTACCATCAATTAAGTCCAAAAATTCCTAAAAAGCACAAAAGTTGACTTCATTCGAACTAAATTGATATGCAAAAAAAAAAGTGACTACTTCAAATTTATATATGGGATCACAAGGTAATGTGGCATCTACTGCATAATGTGCAGATTATCCACAATATTGTGAGGTCTACATTTTGTCATAATTGACACAATGACTACCTTCAATGTGCTCTCCCATATATTTAAATCAAATCATAACATAAGGTGCTAAGACAAAAAGCATCTACTGACTTAGGTCAGATTATGTTTCTTAGTACTGAGAGATGTACTCCATAAATATGGTGATTATCTACAATGTGTTATGATAGATGATTTGAGGCCTACACTAAAACCCAAGTGTTCACTTGAGTTTATAAGATTTTGCAATTTTTATTACAACATAACCAAGATGACTTTAATTTACATACATGTAAATTAATCAAATCTCTGGTTCTCGTTCATGTAGGACAACATGGCCGCTAAAGATTTTGAAGAGCTTGCGCTCGACGGACATAACTACCCTACATGGGCAATGGATGTTAAGATTAGTCTTTCATCCCGTGGCATTGCAGGTGCACTCATACCACCTGAGAATCCTCCTCAGGAGGGAGATGCACAAGTAACTGAGCAACAAAAATATACTGCCTTAGCCCTTATAAGGCAACATATTCACCCAGATTTGAAATCTGAATATTTGATGGAGGAATCTCCAAGCAATATGTGGCAATCACTTAAAACAAGATATGAACAGCAAAAGGCCGTCATACTGCCTGAAGCTAGTCATGAATGGACCCATTTAAGACTCCAGGATTTCAAATCCGTTGGAGCTTATAACCATGAAGTCCATAAGATTTGTTCTAAATTGAGGTTTTGCGAGAAGGAACCTTCAGAACTGGAGAAGATAGAAAAGACTCTATCAACTATGCTCCCTGCTGACAGGATCCTACAGCAACAATATCGTGCTAGGAATTACCAAGTTTATTCTGAACTTATACATGTACTCCTCCAGGCTGAGAAACATGATGAACTTCTTTTAAAGAATAGTCATCAACGCCCGGTTGGGGCTGCCCCTCTCCCCGAAGTACATGCAAATTTTCAGAAAAACAATAAGTTCAATGGCTCATTTAAAGGACAAACCAAGAACTTCAAGGGTAAATTCAACCGCAACCGCAACAAGAAGAACAAGCCACACAATTCAGATAAGGCGAAGGGCAAAGCAAAGAACAAGTTCGATAAGACAATTCTTTGCCAGAAATGTGGATGCTACAAGCATGTCACCAAGAAATGCCGCACCCCAAGACATCTGGTAAACCTCTACCTGCAATCCATGGGACGTAACGGACATGCCCAAGGAGCAAGATATGAATCTCACTTCAATCTTCAACCTGATAATAACATGGAAGCGGGATGTTCGCAAGATGTTCAAGGAACACCAAGCAACACCAAAGAATTCCATCTACCACAGGACTCCATGGACAAGGAGAACATGATGATAGAATACGCCTCAAACGACGTGTTCGGGGACTTTGACTAGTCAATCAACTCCTTTAGATAATATATTTATTTACATCCATCAGATTGTTGTAATAAAATAATAATAATATGTAAAGAAAAATATGTATTGTATCAAACATATTATTAGTGTTGTTGGTATCATCACCCTATATTGTAAGGCACAATATGTATTGTATCAGCACTTTGATATTAAGAAAGTTGTATGTATTCTATATATTCAATAGAAGTCTTTTCATCACTGAAAATTCTACATTTTTAATATATAGATTTCTACGGGTGTCAATCCAAATGGAGGAGGAAATGTGCCTTGTGGACAGTGGTACCACAAACTCTATACTTAGGGAAATAAAATATTTTCAAACTCTCAAAAAGTTAAATGGAAATATTTTAACAATCGCTGGACACGATGCGGTAATTGTTGGCACAGGACGTGCCATATTTACCCTCCCTATGGGTACGCAAATCATAATTGAGGATGCTTTATTGTATCCCGATTCAACTCGTACCCTCATTGGTTACAGAGATATCCGCAAAAATGGATTTCACATTGAAACCCATGAGGACAACAAAGAGGAATATCTCCTCTTTACCAAAGATAACGGATATGGCAAACAAATATTTGAGAAAATTCCTTCTTTATCATCAGGATTGTACTACACATATATAAAACCCGTAGCACATGTTGCGTACAAGGTAATTTTTCAAAATGTTAATGCATTTCAAACTTGGCATGATCGCCTAGGTCATCCTGGTATCGGGATGATGAGAAAAATTATCTGCAATTCCAATGGTCATGACTTAAATGAAGCTAAATTCCCACAATCTTCAGATTTCATGTGCACTGCATGTGCTACTGGGAAACTCATTTTAAGACCTTCTCGTCTTAAAATCCAAGCGGAACCACTCCAATTCCTTGAACGAATTCAAGGTGATATTTGTGGTCCTATCCAACCATTGTCTGGACTTTTTAGGTATTTCATGCTTCTCATAGACGCATCTACACGATGGTCCCATGTGTGTCTATTATCCACACGAAACCATGCATTTGCCAAAATAATGAGACAAGTTATTAAATTACAAGCTCATTATCCCAAGAATCGAATCAAATCAATTCGAATGGACAATGCTGCTGAATTTTCTTCACGAGCTTTCAATGATTATTGCATGGCACTAGGAATTGAAGTTCAGCACTCGGTCCCATATGTCCACACTCAAAATGGTTTGGCCGAATCTCTAATAAAGAGAATTAAGCTCATAGCACGACCTTTGCTAATGAATTGCAACTTACCAACTTCATGTTGGGGTCATGCAGTTTTACATGCTGCTGACTTAATTCAATTGCGACCAACTGCATATTACAGCACTTCCCCTCTGCAATTAGTACGTGGAAATCTACCTAATATTTCCCATTTGCGTAAATTTGGATGCGCCACATATGTGCCAATCTCACCACCGCAGCGTACATCCATGGGCCCACACAGGAAACTGGGGATCTATGTGGGGTACAAATCACCGTCAATAATCAAGTACCTTGAACCCCTTACAGGGGATCTATTCACAGCTCGTCACGCTGATTGCATCTTTAATGAGGACCATTTCCCGGCATTAGGGGGAGATATCAAGTACCAAAAAGAATGCCCGGAAATCGATTGGAATGCCCAAGGCATTTCCTCCTCTGACCCACGTACTCAAGAAACTGAACTTCAAGTTCGGAAGATAATTAATTTGCAACATATAGCAAATAATCTGCCAGATTCATTTACTGACTATAAAGGTGTCACTAAATCCTACAATCCTGCAATAAATGCGCCTGAAAGAGTGGAGGTACCAACACAAACCACTCAACCCCCTATTCAAAATAAGAGGGGGAGAAGTACGGCCATAAAACAGGATTCAGCTCCTCGCAAGCAACAAAGGAAACAGGGGAAGAAACCCTCTGAACAAGTAAATATAAAACAGGATTCAGCTCCTCGCAAGCAACAAAGGAAACAGAGGAAGAAACCCTCTGAAGAAGTAAATGTAAATCAACCTAGCGTTGATAATCCAGTGGAAGGACAACCTCCACAACCCAGCTCAGTTGTGCACTCAATGACTGGGACATCGGAAAACCCAGACTCAACCGTATTGGGAAATCACGACGAGTCAACAAGGGTAAATGAAATTTCCACAAACTATATAGACTCTGGAGAATCTTACAACCGTAAGTCTACAATTGTCGACATAAATTTCTCTACTACAATTGCAAACAACCTTCTAAATGATCATGATCCAAAGACCATGGCAGAGTGTGAGAAACGCTCCGACTGGCCTAAATGGAAGGATGCAATCCAAGTAGAATTAGCCTCGCTCAATAAACGAAAGGTATTCACTGAAGCAATACCTACACCTCCCAAAGTTTTCCCTATGGGATTTAAATGGGTTTTCGTTCGTAAGCGGAACGATAACAATGAGGTGGTGAGATATAAAGCAAGGCTTGTAGCCCAAGGTTTCACGCAGAGACCAGGCATTGATTTCAATGAAACTTATTCTCCGGTAATGAGTGGTATTACATTCCGATACCTCATATCTATGGCAGTACAAAATCGTCTATCTATGCAGTTGATGGACGTAGTGACCGCTTACCTTTACGGATCACTTGATTCGGACATCTATATGAAGGTTCCTGATGGAATCCCAATTCTGAATCCAAATGCAAACCGCAACGTATATTGTGTAAAACTAAATAAGTCTTTATATGGCTTAAAACAGTCGGGACGCATGTGGTACAACCGACTTAGTGAGTTCCTATTGAAAAAGGGATACTCCAACAATGATGATTGTCCATGTGTCTTCATCAAAAAGTCTGAAACAGGATTTTGCATTATTTCAGTGTATGTTGATGACCTTAATATCATTGGCAACACACAAGATATTGATGAAGCACGCAATCACCTAAAGACGGAATTTGAGATGAAGGATTTGGGTAAAACCAAATTTTGCTTAGGATTACAACTTGAGCACCTTCCCTCAGGTATTTTGGTTCATCAAACCGCCTATATCCAGAAAATATTGGAGAAATTCAATATGGACAAATCCTATCCATCCAAAACTCCCATGGTTGTTCGATCTCTAGACGTAGAGAAAGATCAATTCAGACCAAGGGATAATGGAGAAGAGATACTGGGATCCGAAGTTCCATATCTCAGTGCTATTGGAGCGCTTATGTATCTTGCAAATTGCACCAGGCCTGATATTGCATTTGCAGTAAATTTACTAGCTAGACATAGCGCAGCTCCTACTAAACGACATTGGACGGGAGCTAAGAATATCTTTCGATATCTCCAAGGCACAAAGGATCTTGGCCTATTCTTTCAATTTCAGAGAAATCTGGACATTGATATGATTGGGTATACCGATGCTGGCTACTTATCAGACCCCCATAATGCCAGATCGCAAACCGGTTTTGTGTTCCTACATGGTGGGACAGCCATCTCATGGAAGTCTTCTAAGCAAACCTTAGTGGCTACATCCACCAATCATTCTGAAATAATTGCATTATATGAGGCATCACGTGAATGTGTATGGCTTCGCAGAATGATAAACCACATACAACAATCATGTGGAAAAGGTTCTATCGAATCTCCGACCATTATTTATGAAGATAATGCTGCTTGTGTTGCTCAAATGCAAACGGGTTACATAAAGAGCAATATCACTAAACATATTGCACCCAAATTGTTTTATCCCCATGAATTACAGAAAAGTGGAGATATAACAAGTTTTCACTCCCAATCCTCTGAGTTCTAACATTCACCACGCAATAGTTCATTACTGCTCCGCACCAACACCACATGCTCAGAAATTATCGGACCCCCGGGACTGCTACCCCGTCGACCCACCTTATCAGCGTAGACGGATGCCGACGGATTTCAAAGAGAGAAAAAATGTTGCTCATCATTCGTTCTTCGGAAGAAGATATCCGCAGCCTTAAAGTTGTTTTGGACTCCTTCTTAGCGGCCACTGGCTGCAAATTAACTTCCATAAAAGTACTTTTGCTCCAATTAATGTAACCCCCGAGTTATCTGACTTCCTTTCCGGCATCCTTGGGTGTCCTGTTGCCTCTTTCCCACAAACTTACCTTGGCCTTCCTCTATCTACCCATAATCTCAAGCTTAATGCTTTCCGCCCGTATTTAGCTAAGTTTATAAAACGCCTTCCGGGTTGGATTGGTAAAATGCTTCCCCTCAGTAGTCGTGCTATCCTTGTCAAGGCGTCGCTGCGCTCTTTGGCCTCTCACCTCCTCTCTGCCTTGTTGGTTCCGGTGGGCACTCTTCAAGATTTTGATAAAATTTGTCGCACCTTTTTCTGGGCTGGGGATGAGTAGGTTCATGGTGGGCAATGCAAGGTTGCCTGGGAGGATGTTTGTGCTCCTGTCTCCAAGGGTGGTCTTGGTTTTCGTTGCCTTCGCTCACATAATATTGCCCTCCTTATGAAATTCTTGTAAAAAATCCATTCTGATTGTTCTGTTCCTTGGACTTCCTGGTTCAAGTCCTCCTACGGCTGGTCTGATCGCAAAGACCTTGGGGACGCCCACCGCTTGGACTCAATTGTTTGGAAAGATTTGCTGACTTGTCTCCATGCCTTCAGAAATTTCACAAAGGTTTCTATCGGCTCCGGTTTGTTCACTTCTTTTTGGCATGACCTTTGGTTTGAAGATATTGCTTTAGCTCAACGTTTCCCAGCGATTTTCTCTCACACTACTAGGCCGCATGCTTCGGTTGCCGTTGTTTGCTCCTCTCAGATTTAAAATATTGCGCTTCATTCGCGTCTCTCCCATGTTGCAGCCTCGGAGCTCGATAGTATTCGCACTCTTAGCTTCGGTGGAGCTTGATCCTAGTGCCCCAGACGTTAGAGTTTCGCGTCTTGACAGCAGGCCTCTAACCACTAAATCAGCATATCTGGCATGTTTTGATCATTTGCAGGAGGTTCCCTTTGCTACTACGACTTGGAGAAATTTCTCGACGTATCATTGCCGCATGTTCCTTTGGCTGGCCAATCGCGGATGGTTGTTCACTAATCTGCGTCATTTTCTGAGGGGTTTGACTGACTCAGACTCTTGCCCGTTCTGCCCTATGTCTGAATCCACCGAGCACTTGTTCCTTCACTGCTCCTTTGCCCAATCCTTTTGGGCCGCGGTTCCCGCTCTTCATGTTGATGTGCTCTCCTGTACAAGGGTTAGAGACCTGTGGGATGGAGCGCCTCTTTGCAATACAAGATCTTTGGTTATTATTTGCGCTCTTTGGAACCTTTGGAAGAGAAGAAATGCTAAAGTCTTCCGGGATCATATGGAGCCATTAAACTTTGTCTTTCGCAGGTGTGCAGACGATCTGTTTCTTTGGTCTCATAGGTGCTCTAAGCAGAACCACAAGGATTCTTTACGTGGTTGGGCTGCCATGTTTTCCAATCTAGCTCAGTAATTGTATAGCTCTGTATAGCTCTTGTATAGCTCTTTTGAGTCCTTTTCTCTCTTCCTATGGCTGGTTTGCTTCTTTTAGTTTTTCTTTGGTTTCTGCTTCTTACTTGTAAATATTTTGTACTTTGACCTTCTGGTGGTTTTATAATATGGTTCAAGTCGGCCTCGTGTCCGCCGTAGATTCCTCAAAAAAAAAACAGTGCTTATTGGGATCGAAGGAATTTTTTTAAAACGACTTTTGCTTCATTGCCCCCCCCCCCCGACACTCCCCTTTCTTAAATTTAACCCAAACCCGAACACATCAAGGGATAAGATGGCTCCGTACCCCTCCGTTATTAAGTAATGAAAGGGTATAATGTTTAAATTTCGGTTCAATTTGGGGAAGGGTGGCAAGGTAAAAGATTTGCTATTTTCATTGATCAAAGGAGAAATTTTTAGAAGTTTTACAAGCCCCAACTTGTCCAACATGACCAAGTCCAAGAAATAAAGATCTACTCTCACCTCATTACCATACTTAAGTCCTTAGCGCCGGCAAGACACCACAATGTCGCCTGCTCTTTGATTTTGAAACAAGCATCGCTATGGGATGGATTGCAAACATCCAGACATTTCGTACAATCCTAAGGATGAAGGGCGAGGGGGGGGCGAGGAAAACCAAATATGAGTCCAACCTCATGGATTTTTAAAGTAGTGGTGTCCCTTATGTCTCTCCCACCCTGCTCTCTGTTATCAAGTTCTAGGTCTACTCCAGAATGTATGAGGTTTTGGTAGGCTAAAATAGTCAGCTAAAACATCCTATATTTTGGAATAAAGGTAGTAACATCTTCTCAATAGTGATGGTTTTTTCCTTTACTGTCTTATTTAGCACAACATGACATTCTAATTATATGTTTATCGACATGGTTCAAAATATCAATAACAATTTTGATTCCAGCAATTTTGGTGAGTTCCAATACAATGAAATTTTTGGACTAGATCTATATGATTCAAATTTGGTCAAACTTTCTTTCAGATTGACAAAAATTGGACAAAATAATTCGAAAATATCTTTGTTCTCAAATTTTATACCTATTTGTTCATAATCCTATGCTAAAACAATGGCCCTTAACTTTACAAAACATACTATATTTCAGAGCAGAGGATATCGTATGGAAATCCAGTTTTCCAAAAATTTAGTAATTTTAGTCAGCTCCAAAATATATTTACCACACAAAATTAGACTGCTTTCGGACAATATTCGAATGAAATTATGATTTTCTCCCAATTTCTTTAAATTCGATGAAACCTGGACGGAATTCAAAAAAAATCACCAGTAGACGGATGCCGACGGATTTCAAAGAGAGAAAAAATGTTGCTCATCATTCGTTCTTCGAAAGAAGATATCCGCAGCCTTAAAGTTGTTTTGGACTCCTTCTCAGCGGCCACTGGCCTGCAAATTAACTTCCATAAAAGTACTTTTGCTCCAATTAATGTAACCCCCGAGTTATCTGACTTCCTTTCCGGCATCCTTGGGTGTCCTGTTGCCTCTTTCCCACAAACTTACCTTGGCCTTCCTCTGTCTACCCATAATCTCAAGCTTAATGCCTTCCGCTCGTATTTAGCTAAGTTTATAAAACAACTTCCGGGTTGGATTGGTAAAATGCTTCCCCTCAGTAGTCGTGATATCCTTGTCAAGGAGTCGCTGGACTCTTTGGCCTCTCACCTCCTCTCTGCCTTGTTGGTTCCGGTGGGCACTCTTCAAGATTTTGATAAAATTTGTCGCGCCTTTTTCTGGGCTGGGGATGAGCAGGTTCATGGTGGGCAATGCAAGGTTGCTGCTGCTGGAGTCAAGTTGACGTGGGAGAATGTAATTGATGTAGGAGCTTCTTATTCTTCAAGTCCTTGTCAACAGCACCAGAAGATTCCTTGTGCGTGGTGAATGATCAGCGAGTTGGGAACCCCAAGAGGAAGGTATGATGAGTATAGCAGCTAGTTTTCCCTCAGTTAAGAAACCAAGGTTTATCGTTCTTGGAGAGGAGAGACAAAAGACTGAAGGTGATGCTTGCTAGTTTGCGACAGCTTTGGACAATTTATATCTGGCGCCTCGTCCAAGCTTTGCTTGCTAGCTGCAACGCGGAACCTGCATACAACACAACCAAGTACTTTGTTCCCAACTTGCGATGAGGTTGTCAATCTCACCGGTTTGCTTGAAACAAAGGTTATGAGCATATCGAGTGGAAAACAGTAGAAAGTATGCGAGTAAAGTAAACAGTGCGAGTAAAGTAAACAGGTGATAGCAATATGATGGAAATAGGACCGGGGTCCACAGTTCACTAGTGGTGTCTCTCCATAAGATAAATAACACATGCTGGGTAAATAAATTATAGTTGGGCAATTGATAGAATAAAGATAAACGTGATATGTCAAGAAGATCACTATGAGATTTACTCTGGGCATTACAACAAAATACATAGACCGCCATCCAACTGCATCTATGACTAATAATCCACTTGTGGCGAATCAATCCGAGAACTCCACAAGTATTAAGTTGCGAACAACAGATAATTGCATTAAACAAAGTGTGTAATGTAAACAAAGCATATGCCCTTGAGCATATGAATGTTGTTTTCTCCCTAGTAGCAACAGCACTTCTACAACCTTAGAGGTTTCTGTCACTCCCCCAGGTTAAATAGAGGCATGAACCCACTATCGAGCATAAATACCCCCTCTTGGAGTCACTAGCAACTACTCGGCCAAGATAGCTACTAACAACGGAGAGCATGCAAGATCATAAACAACATAGAGATAACAAAAGATATATTTCAGTACAGCAACTCAATCATAGGGTAGCTCATGAGATCTAAACATGAAGCACATGGTGGAGAAGACAGCCATCATAGGGTAGCTCATGAGATCTAAACATCAAAAGTCAAAAACTAAATGATCATAGAGGCTATTGGCGACTTTGTGAGAGTCTAACATGTGTGAGCATGCGCCAAGTCAACCCAAATAAAGCATCAAGGAGAAAACCAAAATAATGCTTCCAAACAATAAAAATAACGCATGATTTTTTCAAAGGCTCATTAAGCAATCTCAGTTATTTGAGACAAGTCATGCTACAGCAAAACCACTAAGCATACTATCAAAAGACATCAAGCACAACATGAAAAAGCCTAAGCCGCAGTCTACACAAGCTCCTTCTTGTACCACTATTTTGCATAAAGCTTTTTCTCTTTTCCAACACCATTTGAAATTTTTAAAGACACCTCTTTTGATGAAAACCAATAAAGATCAGAGGCAAAAATACACCTTGATGAAAAGATATGACAAGGTCTGAATGCAAATCAAGGCGAAAACGAAAACCAAAAGTAGTAGCGGAAAAAGAAGAACACTCGATGAACGATAAGAATGAAAAACAGAGTGTTCTTGGCAAATGAAAACGAGTACATCTCCTCCAAAGGAAATTTGTTGGGGTCCAACCATTTATTACAGCAAACAAAACAAACTAACTAAGAAAACTAAAACAACTGATGCTCCAAGAAAACAAATAGTGCATGAAGCAATAAAAATATAGTATTTTGAAAGGTGACCAGATTTTTGCCGATGAAGAAGGGGTGCCTCGGGGGCATCCCCAAGCTTTGATGCTTGTACTTCTTAGATATTTCTTGGGGTGATGCATGGGCATCCCCAAGCTTGAGCTTTTGTCCATTCTTCAACTCATCTCATCATTCTCCAATCCCTACACTTGAAAACTTCCTTCATACAAAACTAAACACAATTCTATTAGCAACATTAGTGCAAGCATAACATATAATCAACCTATTTTTGCTTTAGGTTTCAACCGAAAACTACCACATATATAGCAAATACTACTGTAGCAACTTCTCCAAAAGTTCCGTGATCAAAAGAACTCAAAAGAAAGCGATAAAGTGGCAAACACAAATATTGGCAGAAATCTGTCAAAACAGAACAGCTGACAAAGGCCGAATTTTTGAGGGGTTTTCTGTTGCTCAAATCAAAAAGTGTTCAACTAACAAAAGTTTGGATATAACCTGGGGCATACGCACAAGAAATCGCTGGTCCAAAAGATATACAGAGAATTTATACGAATTTTTACGGTGCAGCACCGAAAACAGTTTCAGGACAGCAACAATCCCAAATCTTTACCTCACTCGAATTAGAGGCTTCTCTTGGCACAAAAACAAAATAAACAAGATAAGGAGTGGTCATTACAGTAGTAATGACTTCCAAGACTCAAATAAAAGAAAAAGTACTGAAAATAAAACATTGGGTTATCTCCCAAGAGTGCTTTTCTTAACGCCTTTGAGCTAGGCGCAGAAAATTGCAAATCAAGTCTTTTTAGAAGAAGCATTAAGATCAACTGCAGAGGTCTTGTCAATAAGGCATTGTATTTCATCCACATAAGTTTTTGAAGACCCTTTGTGATCACGCTTTGGTTCACTCAAATCACAAAAAAGATTTTTGGGACAAATCCAGTCAAAATTATTTTCGAAAGCTTCACATAATCCCAAGAGCTTGCAAGGTATAGGTATTTCGGCTCCTTCATCGTTTGTACTAATAACCTTTATAGGTGAACCGAGTCTATTAAAACGTTTAAGAACTTTTCTAGCTTCAATAATGACATCTTTAAATTCTAAGCGCAAAGCTTCCAAAATAAAATCTTTCTTTTCAGGATCTTCAATTTCATGAAGCTTAAGAAACATGTATTGCATAAAAGGATTAAGACTAGCAAACCTAGTTTCCAACATGTGAATTAAATAAGCAGAAGCAACTTCAATACTAGGAGCTAGCTCAACCAAAGACTTTTCCTCAACTTCCTTATGCATACTAATATGATTAAAGAACTCCTCAATGTTACTTTTTTCAATAATTGAACCACTACCTTCTGAGAGGTCCTCCAGAACATATAATAAACTAAAGGTAAAGAAATAACAACTACCAAGGATTCTAATTTTTTTGGGTTTTTGATATAAAACGATGCAGGTAAAATAAATAAAGTAAAGCAAAATAATAACAAAGTAAAGGATGTGTGTGCGAAAAACTCCCCGCGCAGAAGTCTTCTACTTCCTCCCCGGCAACGGCGCCAGAAAACTTGTTGCTGCTAGAGTCAAGTTGACGTGGGAGAATGTAATTGATGTAGGAGCTTCTTATTCTTCAAGTCCTTGTCAACAGCACCAGAAGATTCCTTGTGCGTGGTGAATGACCAGCGAGTTGGGAACCCCAAGAGGAAGGTATGAAGAGTATAGCAGCTAGTTTTCCCTCAGTTAAGAAACCAAGGTTTATCGTTCTTGGAGAGGAGAGACAAACGACTGAAGGTGATGCTTGCTAGTTTGCGACAACTTCGGACAATTTATATATGGCGCCTCGTCCAAGCTTTGCTTGCTAGCTGCAACGCGGAACCTGCACACAACATAACTAAGTACTTTGTTCCCAACTTGCGATGAGGTTGTCAATCTCACCGGTTTGCTTGAAACAAAGGTTATGAGCGTATCGAGTGGAAAACAGTAGAAAGTATGCGAGTAAAGTAAACAGTGCAAGTAAAGTAAACAGGTGATAGCAATATGATGGAAATAGGACCGGGGTCCACAGTTTACTAGTGGTGTCTCTCCATAAGATAAATAACACATGCTGGGTAAACAAATTACAGTTGGGCAATTGATAGAATAAAGATAAACATGATATGTCAAGAAGATCACTATGAGATTTACTCTGGGCATTACAACAAAATACATAGACCGCCATCCAACTGCATCTATGACTAATAATACACTTGTGGCGAATCAATCCGAGAACTCCACAAGTATTAAGTTGCGAACAACAGATAATTGCATTAAGCAAAGTGTGTAATGTAAACAAAGCATATGCTCTTGAGCATATTAATGTTGATTTCTCCCTAGTAGCAATAGCACATCTACAACCTTAGAGGTTTCTGTCACTCCCCCAGGTTAAATAGAGGCATGAACCCACTATCGAGCATAAATACCCCCTCTTGGAGTCACTAGCAACTACTCGGCCAAGATAGCTACTAACAACGGAGAGCATGCAAGATCATAAACAACATAGAGATAACGAAAGATATATTTCAGTACAGCAACTCAATCATAACACCAATATTCATCGGATCCCAACAAACCAAACATGTAGAATTACATAACGGTGATCGCAATCATGTAGGGCAGCTCATGAGATCTAAACATGAAGCACATGGTGGAGAAGACAACCATCTAGCTACTGCTATGGACCCATAGTCCAAGGTAGACTACTCACTCATCGCTCTGGAGGCAAGCATGGCGATGAAGAAGACCTCCGATGGTGATTCCCCTCTCCGGCAGGGTGCTAGGAAGAGCTTCTGGACCCTCCTGATCTTCGGGTCGATGGCGGCGGCGGATCGCGATGTGTTTCTGGAAAATTGATCGGGTACTTAGGTTTTTCCCATTGGGGGGTCTTTATAGGTGAAGGGGTGATGTCAGAGGTGGGGCCAGGTGCCCTCACACCGTGGCGGCGCGGCCCAGGCCATGGCCATGCCAGCCTGGTGTGTGGGGCCCCTATGGCCCCCCTCCTACTCTCCTTCGGATCTCTGGAAGCTCCCGGACAAAATAAGACTTCAGGAACTTGTTTCGTCCAATTCCAAGAATATTTCCTGTGTATCACTTCTGAAACACAAAAACAGCAGAAAACAGGGAACTGGCACTGTGGCAACTCGTTAGTAGGTTAGTTCAGAAAATGCATAAAAGTGCCACAAAGTGTAACGAAACATTGGGCAAATGGTGTAAAAACAAGCATGGAGCATCAAAAATTATAGATACGTTGGAGACATATCAGTTGCCTGGGAGGATGTTTGTGCTCCTGTCTCCAAGGGCGGTCTTGGTTTTCGTTGCCTTCGCTCACATAATATTGCCCTCCTTATGAAATTCTTGTCAAAAATCCATTCTGATTGTTCGGTTCCTTGGACTTCCTGGTTCAAGTCTTCCTACGGCTGGTCCGATCGCAAAGACCTTGGGGACGCCCACCGCTTGGACTCAATTGTTTGGAAAGATTTGCTGACTTGTCTCCCTGCCTTCAGAAATTTCACAAAGGTTTCTATCGGCTCTGGTTTGTTCACTTCTTTTTGGCATGACCTTTGGTTTGAAGATATTGCTTTAGCTCAATGTTTCCCAGCGATTTTCTCTCACACTACTAGGCCGCATGCTTCGATTGCCGCTGTTTGCTCCTCTCAGATTTAAAATATTGCGCTTCATCCGCGTCTCTCCCATGTTGCAGCCTCGGAGCTCGATAGTATTCACACTCTTTTAGCTTCGGTGGAGCTTGATCCTAGTGCCCTAGACATTAGAGTTTCGTGTCTTGACAGCAGGCCTCTAACCACTAAATCAGTATATCTGGCATGTTTTGGTCATTTGCAGGAGGTTCCCTTTGCTACTACGACTTGGAGAAATTTCTCGACGTATCATTGCCGCATGTTCCTTTGGCTGGCCGATCGCAGACGGTTGTTTTCACTAATCTGCGTCGTTTTTAGAGGGGTTTGACTGACTCAGACTCTTTCCCATTCTGCCCTATGTCTGAATCCACCGAGCACTTGTTCCTTCACTGCTCCTTTGCCCAATCCTTTTGGGCCGTGGTTCCTGCTCTTCATGTTGATGTGCTCTCCTGTACAAGGGTTAGAGACCTGTGGAATGGAGCGCCTCTTTGCAATACAAGATCTTTGGTTATTATTTGTGCTCTTTGGAACCTTTGGAAGAGAAGAAATGCTAAAGTCTTCCGGGATCATATGGAGCCATTAAACTTTGTCTTTCGCAGGTGTGCAGACAATCTGTTTCTTTGGTCTCATAGGTGCTCTAAGCAGAACCACAAGGATTCTTTACGTGGTTGGGCTGCCATGTTTTCCAATCTAGCTCAGTAATTGTATAGCTCTGTATAGCTCTTGTATAGCTCTTTTGAGTCCTTTTCTCTCTTCCTATGGCTGGTTTGCTTCTTTTAGTTTTTCTTTGGTTTCTGCTTCTTACTTGTAAATATTTTGTACTTTGACCTTCTGGTGGTTTTATAATATGGTTCAGGTCGGCCTCATGTCCGCCGTAGATTCCTCAAAAAAAAACTAGTGCTTATTGGGATCGAAGGAATTTTTTTTAAACGACTTTTGCTTCATTGCCCCCCCCCACCACACTCCCCTTTCTTAAATTTAACCCAAACCCGAACACATCAAGGGATAAGATGGCTCCGTACCCCTCCGTTATTAAGTAATGAAAGGGTATAATGTTTAAATTTTGGTTGAATTTGGGGAAGGGGGGCAAGGTAAAAGATTTGCTATTTTTATTGATCAAAGGAGAAATTTTTAGAAGTTTTACAAGCCCCAACTTGTCCAACGTGACCAAGTCCAAGAAATAAAGATCTACTCTCGCCTCATTACCATACTTAAGTCCTTAGCGCCGGCAAGACACCACAATGCCGCCTGCTCTTTGATTTTGAAACAAGCATCGCTATGGGATGGATTGCAAACATCCAGACATTTCGTACAATCCTAAGGATGAAGGGGCGGGGGGGAGGAGGAAAACCAAATATGAGTCCAACCTCATGGACTTTTAAAGTAGTGGTGTCCCTTATGTCTCTCCCACTCTGCTCTCTGTTATCAAGTTCTAGGTCTACTCCAGAATGTATGAGGTTTTGGTAGGCTAAAATAGTCAGCTAAAACATCCTATATTTTGGAATAAAGGTAGTAACATCTTCTCAATAGTGATGGTTTTTTCCTTTACTGTCTTATTTAGCACAACATGACATTCTAATTATATGTTTATCGACATGGTTCAAAATATCAATAACAATTTTGATTCCAGCAATTTTGGTGAGTTCCAATACAATGAAATTTTTGGACTAGATCTATATGATTCAAATTTGGTCAAACTTTCTTTCAGATTGACAAAAATTGGACCAAATAATTCGAAAATATCTTTGTTCACTCCGGCGGACACCCCGATCTATATGTATCGTGTTACACTGTGTCAGTATCCAAACAAAGGAGGAGGATGAGTGCACGTGCTATGCTATCTAGGCTAGGGATTTAACACATCAGGTATGCATGATATCCCTCGCAAAACGAAAAGGTTCTGATAGATGGTAGGAGAAGGAAAGCAGCTTCCGCCTCACGATCGACTGATGTCACTGCTGAGCCCAGCAAACAACTCACTGGTCCAAAACAGTCCACGACAGATGCTTTCCTGCATAAAACTTAAAGAAAATGCAGAGACATCAATTATTATTATTGTCGTTGCGAAAAGAGCATGGCTTTTTTTTTGAAAACACATACTCTTTATTGATCCATAATCATAAGGTCATTACACAGAGCCTCACGGATGCAATCCGGAGGAACACCACGCCACACAGAATTTGCCAAAGAAGAGCACCCTCTAGCTAACTGATGTGCAGGAACATTGAGTACGCGGACTACATGACGAAAATAACAGGAAATAAAGTACTTAGAACTAGTTTTGATATCTTCAATAACTGAGCCAAAAGGTGAACGATCCGTCATAGAAGACTTTATTCGTTGTATCACTGATAAGCAATCCGAAGCCAGGATGATCTTGGGGAAGCCCTCCTCGCGTGCAAATGAGAGGGCTTGGCGGATGGACATCGCTTCCACCAATTCTGGTAAAATAACATCATCAGTAACCGTAGAGCGCGCCGCAACAAAGGAACCAACATGATTCCTTGCGACAATCCCAGTCCCCATCTGCTTCGAAGCCGCAAACATGGCTGCATCGACATTCAGCAAGACCATGCCTTCCGGTGGCGGAACCCATTTAGCACTTTGAGAGAGCTCACGCCTATGGTTGGCAGAAGGTGTGTATAAATTGTTCAGGATCATATCGATATAAGCATTAATCTTTGCAGCCAAGGCAGTGGGGTGCAAAATTCCTTCTCCCTCACGAGCTTTGTTCCTTGCATCCCAAATATGCCAAACTGCAACAGCAGCCGTGGTGATCTGAACATCTGAGCTGCGCTCAACAAACTCCAGAACCCAGGTTCGAGGGGAAATGAAAGAGTTCCTCCGAAGATGAATTTCATGCTCAGGTTTAATCCCCTGCCAAACCTCATTGGCATACTGACATGACAGTAGGGCATGATCAACTGTTTCATACTGACTGCAGAACACACACGCCGGTGATGCCGGGATATTCCGTTTTTGAAGCTGATGACCACACGGGAGGCAATCATGAGCAAACCTCCACAAGGTAATTATCATCTTCCCCGGCGCTTTGTTCGCCCAAAGTTTCCTCCACAGTTTAGAGTCGGCGTTGTCAAGAGTTGATGAGGAGGAACCTTTTCCTGTGTTGCTGCGGTCAACTGCGAAGCGATCCTCACGAGCCAGGTGATAAGCTGATCTGACAGTGTACTGACCAAACCGGGCATGCGGCCAGGACACAAAATCCTCTCCACCATGACGACTAATAGGCAGCTGCAGAATTCTGTCAGCAATGGCTTCGTAAAAAATCGTTCGCACCAGCTCGACGTCCCAAGTTTTAGTATCCTCCAAGATTAAGGAATCAACAGTTTGTTCCTGAGGGATAGGCGCAAGGGGACGTAGCATATAGGGTTTCACATCAGGGATCCATGGGTCCATCATGATCTTAATCTTTGCACCGTTGCCAAGACCCCAATGTAAACCTTTCTTCACTAATTTCATGCCAAACTGGATACTTCGCCAGGTATATGAGGAAGACAGTGGCTGTGGTGCATCCATGACATCACAGTTAGGAAAATATCTTGCCTTAAGTACTCTTGCACACAAGGAGTTGGGCTCAGTTATCAGTCTCCAACATTGTCGCCCTAGCATGGCCTGATTAAACAGCGCCATATCTCTGAAACCCAGACCTCCCAAGTATTTAGGCGTTGAGAGCCATTCCCAAGAGCGCCAATGCAATTTCCTTCTTCCATCATCGAAGCCCCACCATTGATTTGCAACATATTTCCTCATTGAGTCACACGTGGAGATGGGAAGTTGAAAGCGGCTCATTACATGCGTTGGAATAGCCTGAATAACTGACTTGAGCCAAATTTCGTTCCCTTTTCTTGACAATGGTCGACCAGCACAACCGTTCATTTGTTGCCACATACGGTTGAAGAGATATCTGAAAGTTCGAACAGGAGAGCATCCGACTTCAGTTGGCATGCCAAGATATGTTTCTTGCAGAGCCTCAGATTGAACATTAAGTTTCTGCTTCACCATTTGCTTGACAGCCTCGGGACAATGAGAGCCAAAGAACACTGAAGATTTATCCAGGTTAATTTTTTGACCGGATCCCTCACAATATAACTCCAAGACTCTCTGAAGAGCATCCACACTTCTCTCATCGCTATGCGTGAAGAAAATGCTGTCGTCTGCAAACAGTAAATGTGATATAGGGGGACCAAGTCTACCATTACATAAACCTTGTAGCTCGCGTTGATCCGCCCGTTCTTGCAGAAGACAGGATAATCCTTTCGTGCAGAGAAGAAAGAGATAGGGGCTAATGGGATCCCCTTGCCTAATTCCCCTCGAGGGGGTCACAGGCTCAGTAAGCTCTCCATTGACACGAACCGCATACCTCACTGAAGTGACACAACATCTCATTACTGTATCAATCCAGGTCTGATCAAACCCCAGCATCTGGAGGCATCCAACCAAAAAATTCCATTCAACTCTATCGTATGCCTTCATCATGTCAACCTTGAGAGCAAAGAAAGGCCGTTTCAGTCGTTGTTGCCTAATGGTGTGGAGACACTCATAAGCGATCAGAGCATTATCAGTAAGTAACTGATGACCCACAAGTACAGGGGGTGTATCGTAGTACTTTCGATAAATAAGAGTGTCGAACCCAACGAGGAGCAGAAGGTGTTGATGAGTAGTTTTGATCAAGGAATCACTGTAAATACTAGCAAACAGGTTTTCAGGAGTATTTGGTAATACGAGTAAGTAAAGTGCGAGTAAATAAAAGACAGTAGCAGCAATTGTACCAAGTGGCCCAATCCTTTCTTCAGCAAAGGACAAGCCGGTTGTGTACTTATAATAACCAAACGTTCTCGAGGACACACAGGAGTTTTCTGTCAAGAGCTTTCGCTTCATAGAGCCAATAGTATTTATTAGTTTGGTAAGTGTTATGGGGGTGAACCTGTGCTAGCGCACTACCCTTACTAGGATAAATACACACTTGTGATTATACCCCTTGCAAGCATCCGCAAATACAAGAAAGTAATTAAGATAAATCTAACCACAGCCTTAAACTCTAGGATCCTACGCTCCCTGGTGCAATGATTTCCCAACGGAGGTTTAGGTTTCTGTCACTCCAGCAACCCCACAATCGGTAGCCAAATACACAATGCATCTCACTAGGCCCATAAATGGTGAAGTATCATGTAGTCGACGTTCACATGACACCACTAGTGAAATAGCACCACAACAATATCAAACCATTAAATATTTCTCAACAATAATTCACTACTAACATCTTGACTTCTCCCATGTCCTCAAGAACTAAACGAACTACTCACAAGACATCATATGGATCATGATCAGAGGTGAAATAATGGTAAATAACAATCTGAACATAAATCTTAATTCAACGGTTCCACTCAATAGCATCAACTACAAGAGTAATCAACACTGGGAAAGTTTCCCCTATGAATATAACAAGATCCAACTCAAGATGTTACGGCGGGATGGCGTGGTGATGGTGGAGATGAAGGTGCTGGTGATGGAGATGATGATGATGATGATCCCGATGAAGTCTGGTGTGATGATGATGACGATGGCGACGATCTCCCCTCTCCGGGGAGGAATTTTCCCGACAGATTTCTCCCTGCCAGAGAGCTTTTTCTCTCTGGTGTTCTCCGCCCCGCAGAGGCGGCTGTGTCTAACTCTGAGCCCCCCCCTTGACTTAGGTTTTCCGGGACGATGATGTACGCGGAGGGGCGAGACCAGATGTGGGCCAGTGCTCCCTCACGCAGGGCTGGCGCGGCCAGGGGGCTGGCCGCGCCACCCTAGCATGTGGGGCCCCCTGGCCCTTCTCGACTCCCCCTTCTGGCTTCCTGAGTCTTCTGAGAAAATATAATTTTTGGGTATTTTTCTGGAATTTTCCTGATCTTCAAAATATGGTCCCTCGATGGTCCTTTTTCCAGCAGAATCCTGACTCCGGCAGCAACTCCTCCGATGATCATCAAACATGTGAAAACAAAGGAAATAACATAAGTATCATATCTAAATATGAAATATATCAATGAATAACAGTAAATTATGATACAAAATAGTGATGCAAATTGGACGTATCAACCCTCCCAAGCTTAGACCTCGCTTGTCCCAAAGCGAAAACTAAACTCGGTAAACATGACCACAGGTTTATGGAGTGAAGTGTCGATAATCAAAATACGGACAAGAAGCATCACATTCACTAAGGCACAAATTATAATAGACAGCAACTTCACTTTATAAGATGTAAACTTGCAATAGGTAAAAGGGAATCATATATAAAGATGCACAAGGTAAATTGTAATTGGCAATGGCAAACCTTAGTTCCTGGTCAAAGAATGGAGAACAAACTATTCTCTCTTTTAAACGGAGCCTTTCAAAACAGAGCTAATATAGCAAAGACTATATGCTCAACAAAGTAAACTTTTGCATTCAAAGAAAGCTTTCAAAGATATATTCCTTCAGACAAAAGCATTATACAAAACAAGGAAGATAATAAACATGATTAAACGAATCAACATATGGATGAGTGAAACATAACAACTCAAATGCTTGCTTGAGACAGAGGGAAATAGGTTGACTCAACATAAAAGTAAAAGATAGGCCCTTCGCAGAGGGAAGCAGGGATTAAACATGTGCTAGAGCTTTTCATTTGTAAAACAGAGGTAAACGTTATTTTGAGAGGTGGTTGCTTTTGTCAACGACTAGCAACGGAGTTCTTGATATCTTCCATACTAAACAAGTGAGAGCGGTTCCGAGATGTTTGATTAAATGGCACTTTGGTGCTCTTTTATAGCTTTGCACTCCTCCCCACCTTTTTCCTTTCTCAAACCATGGCTAACCAATTCCATCGGGTGCCGACCAACTTTCACATTCCAATGGAGGAGTGCCTTTTTCTTTCTTTTTCTATTTGAGATTATAATGGTCTGACCAGCTCCCTTGCAAAATTAATGACGAGCAGATGAAGCTGCCTAGTCGAAGGGTACTTAATTTAGTATGGAAGATAACAAACCCATCCACTACGTCCTCATGAGCTAAAAACAGTGGCACAAAATGAGAAGTGTTTGAAGGTTTTTGAAAGGTAGCACATGAAAATTTACTTGGAATGGCTTGAAGTACCATGCATAGGAATTTATAGTGGACTCTTTGGAAGTGACTTGGCTTTTGGGAATTGGATGCACGAGAAGTATTTCCTCTCAGTACAGGTTTTTGGCTAGCAAGGCTGGGTAGTAAGCATAAGAGTTGCATGAAACAAACAAACATACATATAATAAGAACAATCATGCAAACTCCCTTGAAGGTACAACGATTTTAACTTTAAGAATAACAATGCTTACAAGCCAAACATAAAGGAAAACTGAAGTGATGTAACTGTAAGCACTTCTTTATTCTTTTCTACTCAAACTTTAAGGTAAAGTTGCTACTGACCAAGCGGGGTTTGCCAAAACCAACTAAATCTACTCATGCTCCCAATGTGATACCAATACCAATCAACAAGACTAGTCACATAAGAGAGATTGCAGACTAACATAAAGTGTGCAAAATGTAAACGATAAAACTTCTCATTATTATTTCACTACCGCAACTCACACCAAGGGATACATAGATAACTGACTGAGGAGGATACTTCCAACTGCAAACTATTCTATATGATAACTTCTCTATTCATGATACGACTCTACTTGAAAAGTAAATGAACAAAAGGTAATGATGTGATACCGCGGCACTCCCCCAAGCTTGGAACAAGCCAAGGGGATGCCTATACCGATGATGAATTACTCCTTTGGTGGTGGCGGTGGGACTTCATCGTTGTTGTACTTCCAAGGCAGAGGTCCTCCATCAAAGAAGGATGTCTTGGTCTCCAAAATCCTGAAACTTGCAGCAGCACTCATTTGTTGAAATCTAGCTTCATACTCACAATTTTGGTTATGCACGTCGTAGAGTTGTGCTTGTAATTGGCTAGTAGTCTCTTGGAGTAAGAGGACATCCTTCCAAAGCTCTGTAGTCTCTTTCTTGTACTTGGCGACAAGCTCTTGATTAATCCTATAGATAATGTCCACCTCATGTTCCGCCATCTTCTTGTATTTGAAAACTTCCTGTTCCAATGCTTCCATCCTTGCTTCGAGACTCCCTTCTCCCTTGGGTCCTTGAACATCTTTAATCTGCAACTCCCCATCCTTGAGTGACAACTCCTTCAGATGCATCTTCAGCTCCCTCATATACGGATTAATGGAATCCACAGGAGGGTTCTCTTTAGATGAACTAAACGAAGACATTATAACTCCAAAGCCGAGGGCAATCCCTGACAGAAACAGCTCGAAACAAAACACGACGAGAAAACGATATACAGACCTCGGAGACTCCAGGGGGTTAAATAGGCAAAAATTATACATCGAAACGAAGTCACAGGAGGAAACCGGGACGGAAACGAGTTCCGGGGTGTTCTCACACAGGGGTGGCGTGGCCAGGGGTGGGCCCACGCCACCCGTGTGTGAGACACACACAGACTCTCTTTCCTACCCTTTTTCGTCTTGTGATTTTTATATTTAGTAAAAACAGCAAAAATATTAAAGGGAAAACTTTCCGCGAAACTTTTCTGACTAGAACTGTTACCTATTCGAAAACGAACTCTGCAGGTTCCTGCAGTTTGTCTTGGATAAATTCTTCCAGAGAAACTGTTTCAATAACATCAACATCTTCATTATAAGAATCTCCAGAAATATAATGCTTGAGTCTTTGCCCATTCACCACTTGTGTAGAATCATCTTTCAATGAAGCAATCTTAATAGCACCTGAGCGGTACACTTCCACAATAACATATGGTTCTTCCCATTTAGAGATTAATTTTCCTGCAAAAAATTTGAGACGAGACCTATACAAAAGAACTTTCTCACCAACATGGAACTCTCTCTTAAGAATTCTCTTATCATGCCATTGCTTGACTTTCTCTTTGAAAAGTTTGGCATTCTCATACGCTTCATTTCTCCACTCATCTAGAGAACTCAAATCTAACAACCTCTTCTTACCGGCTAGTTTAAAATCTTTATTAAGCTCTCTCACTGCCCAAAAAGCTTTGTGTTCTAATTCTAAGGGCAAGTGACACGCTTTTCCGTAAACCATCTTATAAGGAGACATACCCATGGGATTCTTATAAGCAGTTCTATAAGCCCATAAAGCGTCGTTTAACTTACTAGCCCAGTTTTTCCTAGATTTATTAACAGTCTTTTGCAAGATAGACTTGATCTCCCTATTTGAAAGCTCTACCTGCCCACTAGTTTGGGGATGATAAGCAGAAGCAATTCTATGATTGACATCATACTTAGCAAGAGTTTTTCTAAAACTACCGTGAATAAAATGAGAACCTCCGTCAGTCATAAGATATCTAGGCACTCCGAACCTAGGAAAAATAACATCCTTAAGCATTTTTAACGAAGTCTCACCATCAGCACTCTTTGTAGGTATGGCTTCTACCCATTTAGTAACATAATCAACAGCAACAAGTATATGGGTATAGCCTTTTGAAGGAGGAAAAGGACCCATAAAGTCAAATCCCCAACAATCAAACAGTTCAATAACAAGAGTGTAACTCATAGGCATTTCATTACGTCTAGAAATATTACCAACTCTTTGACATTCATCGCAAGATAAAACATACCTTCTGGCATCCTTAAAGATGGTTGGCCAATAAAAACCTGATTGTAGAACCTTTTGCGCGGTTCTATCTCCAGCATGATGCCCTCCGTAAGCACTGCTATGGCATTTTCTTAATATCTCTTATTGCTCATATTCCGGTATGCATCTTCTCATAATACCATCAACTCCTTTATATAAATGTGGGTCATCCCAAAAATAATGCCTCAAATCATAAAAGAATTTTCTTCTTTGCTGAGCTGTAAAGGTCGGAGGCAAATACTTGGAAACAATAAAGTTAGCATAATCAGCATACCAAGGAAGGTCTCGTGAAGTTACATTAATTGCAGCCAACTGTTCATTTGGAAAACTATCATTAACAGGAATAGGATCAAAAGAAATATTTTCCAATCTAGACAAGTTGTCAGCCACAGGATTTTTAGCACCTTTCCTATCTACGATATGCAAATCAAACTCTTGTAAAAGCAACACCCATCTAATAAGCCTAGGCTTAGCATCCTTCTTAGTCATAAGATATCTAATAGCAGCATGATCAGTATGAATAGTAACCTTAGAATCAACAATGTAAGATCTAAACTTATCACATGCAAAAACAACAGCAAGAAACTCTTTCTCAGTAGTAGCATAATTCTTTTGAGCAGCATCAAGAGTCTTACTAGCATAATGAATAACATTCAACTTATTATCAATGCGCTGTCCAAGAATAGCACCAACAGCAAAATCACTAGCATCACACATAATTTCAAAAGGTAAATTCCAATCAGGTGGTTGAACAATAGGAGCAGTAGTTAAAGGCTTCTTAAGAGTTTCAAAAGCTTCCTTACAATCATCATCAAAGACAAATGGGACATCCTTTTGAAGAAGATTAGTAAGAGGCTTTGAAATTTTAGAGAAATCTTTAATAAACCTCCTATAGAAACCAGCATGACCAAGAATACTACGAATACCTTTAACATCTCTTGGACAAGGCATTTTCTCAATTGCCTCCACTTTTGCTCTGTCAACTTCAATACCTCTTTCGGAAATTTTATGTCCAAGGACAATTCCTTCATTTACCATAAAGTGGCATTTCTCCCAATTAAGAACAAGGTTAGTTTCTTCGCACCTCTGCAAAACTTTATCAAGGTTGTGCAAACAATTATCAAAAGAAGTTCCATAGACGGAGAAATCGTCCATGAAGACCTCCATAATTTCTTCACAAAAGCCATAAAAAATAGCAGACATGCATCTTTGAAAAGTAGCAGGAGCATTGCATAAACCAAACGGCATACGTCTATAAGCATAAGTTCCATAAGGACAAGTAAAAGTGATTTTCTCTTGATCATCCCTCTTAACAGCAATTTGAGAAAAACCAGAATAACCATCAAGGAAACAAAAATGAGTCTTCTTAGACAACCTTTCTAGCATTTGATCTATAAACGGTAAAGGGTAATGATCTTTCTTAGTAACTTTGTTTACCTTCCTATAATCAATGCACATTCTATAACCAACAACTACCCTTTGAGGAATAAGCTCGTTATTCTCATTAGGCACAACAGTCATACCTCCTTTCTTAGGAACACAATGAACAGGACTAACCCATCTACTATCAGCAATAGGATAAATAATACCAGCATCAAGGAGCTTTAATACCTCATTTCTTACCACATTCTTCATCTTGGGAATTAGGCGGCGTTGATGCTCCACAACTGGCTTCGCATCTTTCTCCATATTAATGGCATGCTGACATTATCCCATAGCTCCTCGGTGTTTCCTCAATATCTCCAATAATCTTTCTTCTTCCTTTCCTGAAAGTTTAGAACTAATAATAACAGGATATATTTTCTTATCATCAATATAAGCATATTTGAGGTCATTAGGCAAAGGCTTTAATTCAAACACGGGATCTTCTTTTGGCGGCAAAGTGGTACCAAGATCCTCCATAGGTAGATTATGCTTGAGTAATGGTGGTTGACGAAGGAGAATATCGTCAATCTCTTCTCTTTCCTTGCTAAAAACATCACTTTCGTGATCTTCCATGAATTGCTGCAAGGCATTATTAGGAGCAAGAGCAATAGAAGCAAGCTGCTCAACTCGAAAATTTTCATTAGGCGTGTTGTTTTCATAAGAAGTCTTAGCAAACTTGGAAAAATTAAACTCATAAGACTCTCCATTAAACTTAGTAAAAAAATTCTCCTTCTTACAATCTATCATGGCGCCACAAGTATTCAAAAAGGTCTACCAAAAATAACAGGACAAGTTTTACTAGCCTCCTTACCAAGTACTAGAAAATCAGTAGGGTATTTAGTCTTACCGCAAAGAACTTCCACATCTCGAACAATACCAAGAGGCCAAACTGTCTCTCTGTTAGCAAGCTGAACAACTACATCAATATCTTCAAGTTCACAAGCGCCAATCTCGTGCATGATTTCTTTGTAAAGCTCTAAGGGAATAGCACTTGCACTAGCACCAATATCACATAAACCATAATAGCAATGATCTCCAATCCTGACAGAACTAACAGGAACACTTGCTTTCCTGTGCTTTTTAGGGTGTGAAAGAATGTTAGAAGCATCTTCACAAAAAAGAATATATTCATCCCCTACATCTTTAGTAACAAGATCCTTCAATATAGCTACAGGAGACTTAATAGTAATTTGCTCATCAGGTTCCGCAGCTTTCTTAGTACTTTTATTAGACACACTTACCAAAGTAGAATACTTTTTTACCTTAGCAGGGAAAGGTGTCTTCTCAAAATAAGGTTCAGGCACAATGCTTTCAACAGTACAAACTTCAGTAGCTGCAGCAGGAATATGACTAATAGAATCTTTATAAGGCGCATGATATTTGTTCCAATCTTTCTTTGGAACATCAATATAAGAGGCAAAGGCCTTAAGACAATTAGCAAGTATTTGTGAATCAAGACCATAAGCAGCGCTAACACTATGAAAGTCATCGGTTCCCATAAAAGATTTAATGCATTCATAATCATAGTTTATACCTGACTTCCTACCTTTATCATTTTCCCAACCTTCAGCATTCTCTTGTATACGGTCAAGAAGTTTCCACTTAGCATCTTCTTTCATATGAGTAAATGATCCAAAGCAAGAAGCATCCAAATAATCCTTATCAGGAAGAGTCAGCCACGCATAAAAATTATTAATGACAATGTTATTGGGGAGCTCATGAATGGGGCATTTGAGCATTAGTAACTTCAATCTCCCCCACGCTTGGGCAATACTCTCTCCATCATGAGGCCAAAAATTATATATCCGGTTACGGTCTTTATGAATTTCACTTGGAGGATAAAACTTGGAATAAAAGAGAGGCACAATATCCTCCCATGCCATAGATGGACCATCTTGGAGTAGCCGATACCACTCTTCAGCTTTGCCTTTCAATGATAATGAGAATAATTTCTTCTTGACCTGGCTTGGTGAAATACCTGCACATCTGAACAACTCACATAATTCATGTATAAATAATAAGTGATCGCCCGGATGGACAGTTCCATCTCCTGAATAGCAGTTATCCATAATACGCCCAACAATTTTCATAGGTATTTTAAAAGGATCAATTTCAGCAGGCGGTGGCGGTGGTGGTTCCTCCGCATGTGCAGCAGCAGTAGTAGTAGATGTGTTTCCAAATAGGAAACCAAATGGAGAGTTCTCCATAGCAGAGTAAAATAAAAGACACAATAAAAACAATACTCACAACGATGGTTACCTTTACCAATTCCACTCTTCAATAGCGCTACACTCCCTGGCAACGGCGCCAGAAAATAGTCTTGATGACCCACAAGTATAGGGGGTGTATCGTAGTACTTTCGATAAATAAGAGTGTCGAACCCAACGAGGAGCAGAAGGTGTTGATGAGCAGTTTTGATCAAGGAATCACTGTAAATACTAGCAAACAGGTTTTCAGGAGTATTTGGTAATACGAGTAAGTAAAGTGCGAGTAAATAAAAGACAGTAGCAGCAATTGTACCAAGTGGCCCAATCCTTTCTTCAGCAAAGGACAAGCCGGTTGTGTACTTATAATAACCAAACGTTCTCGAGGACACACAGGAGTTTTCTGTCAAGAGCTTTCGCTTCATAGAGCCAATAGTATTTATTAGTTTGGTAAGTGTTATGGGGGTGAACCTGTGCTAGCGCACTACCCTTACTAGGATAAATACACACTTGTGATTATACCCCTTGCAAGCATCCGCAAATACAAGAAAGTAATTAAGATAAATCTAACCACAGCCTTAAACTCTAGGATCCTACGCTCCCTGGTGCAATGGTTTCCCAACGGAGGTTTAGGTTTCTGTCACTCCAGCAACCCCACAATCGGTAGCCAAATACACAATGCATCTCACTAGGCCCATAAATGGTGAAGTATCATGTAGTCGACGTTCACATGACACCACTAGTGAAATAGCACCACAACAATATCAAACCATTAAATATTTCTCAACAATAATTCACTACTAACATCTTGACTTCTCCCATGTCCTCAAAAACTAAACGAACTACTCACAAGACATCATATGGATCATGATCAGAGGTGAAATAATGGTAAATAACAATCTGAACATAAACCTTAATTCAACGGTTCCACTCAATAGCATCAACTACAAGAGTAATCAAGACTGGGAAAGTTTCCCCTATGAATATAACAAGATCCAACTCAAGATGTTACGGCGGGATAGCGTGGTGATGGTGGAGATGAAGGTGCTGGTGATGGAGATGATGATGATGATGATCCCGATGAAGTCCGGTGCGATGATGATGACGATGGCGACGATCTCCCCTCTCCGGGAAGGAATTTCCCCGGCAGATTTCTCCCTGCCGGAGAGCTTTTTCTCTCTGGTGTTCTCCGCCCCGCAGAGGCGGCTGTGTCTAACTCTGAGCCCCCCCTTGACTTAGGTTTTCCGGGACGATGATGTACGCAGAGGGGCGAGACCAGAGGTGGGCCAGGGCTCCCTCACGCAGGGCTGGCGCGGCCAGGGGGCTGGCCGCACCACCCTAGCGTGTGGGGCCCCCCTGGCCCTTCTCGACTCCTCCTTCTGGCTTCCTGGGTCTTCTGAGAAAATATAATTTCTGGGTATTTTTCTGGAATTTTCCTGATCTTCAAAATATGGTCCCTCGATGGTCCTTTTTCTAGCAGAATCCTGACTCTGGCAGCAACTCCTTCGATGATCATCAAACATGTGAAAACAAAGGAAATAACATAAGTATCATATCTAAATATGAAATATATCAATGAATAACAGTAAATTATGATACAAAATAGTGATGCAAATTGGACGTATCAGTAACCGTCCAGGAACAAAGGCACTCTGATTCTCGGATATGACAAACGGCAAGATTAGCTTCAAACGGTTAGCCAAAACCTTAGAAGCAATCTTATAGAGCACATTGCACAAACTGATGGGACGGAAGTTTTTCAGATGCTCTGGATTAGTTACCTTCGGTATCATCACAATTATTGAGTCACAAAAACCCTCTGGTAATGAACCCCCATGTAAGAAGCTTCTGGTCGCATGGCATAAATCCGTCTCAAGGAAATTCCAATGGTTTTGATAGAAGAGTGCTGGGAAGCCATCAGGCCCAGGCGCCTTCGTCGGGCCCATTTGGAAGAGGGTTGTCTTGATTTCCTCATTAGAGTATTCCTTAATCAAATCCGCATTCATCTCACTCGAAACTTTACAAGGAATTGAGTCAAGAATAGCATCAGTAGCAGCAGTAGGTTCGGATGTGAAGAGATCCTTATAGAAATCCTGAACCATATGCTTCATTTCTTCTTGATCTTCACATCGAGACCCATCCTCACGCCTCAAAGATTTGATCTTGTTTGCTCGCCTGCGTGCAGTGGCCTTCGCATGGAAGAAGGCGGTGTTTCGGTCACCCTCACATAACCAATCCACACGAGAACATTGGCGGGCCATTGTTTCCTCCCGCTCAAACATCTCACAAAGATCCTTCTCAAGTTTGCAAATCTCCAACTGATCCGCATAAGACACGGATAGCCGAAGTTGTTGCAGTCTGCGTTCCAGTTTCTTGATCTTGTTCCGAACCACTCCAAAGGACTCCCGGCTCCAAATTTTCAAGGAACCCGCCACTTGTTGGAGTGTGGACTAGGTTGAGTGTAGCAAGGGGTTCTCACTAGTACTCTCCCTCCAGGCTTTCTCAAAAACCTCTGTATAATCAGGAGCTCGTAGCCACGCAGCCTCAAAGCGAAAGCTGCTCTGGATTGGAGCTTTGTGTTGTATGCCATTCATTTTTGAGAGGGTGATTAAGATCGCCAAATGGTCAGAGGTTGTAGCAACCAGATTCTCGATGGTACAGTCATCAAAAAGGGCAGAGAAACTTGCATTTGCTACAGCTCTGTCCAAGCGCACCTTGACGTGATCCTCGGCTGATTGCCTATTATTCCATGTAAATTTGGGCCCTATGCACCCAAGATCAATAAGACCGCATTCATCCAAGCAGTCACGAAATAAGTCCATTTGTGCCTCTGATCTGTCACATACGCCAATGTGTTCATCATGGGTAAGAGCCTCGTTGAAATCTCCGCATCATAACCATGGTCCATCCCACTCCGGCCGAAGACGGCGAAGGAGATCCCAGAATTCATGGCGATGATCTCTCCTTGGCTCACCATACACAAAGGTCGCCCTCCACAGCGCCTCGTTCTTCGATGAGATAGTCACATCAATACAGTGAGAATTATAGCCCTTCAAAGATACCGTGTATTCAGGTAACCAAAACAAAGCTAGGCCTCCACTTAGCCCCACACTACTCACAGCAAAACTTCCAGCATAGCCCAAAGACCACATAAAATTTTGGGCTTTCATATCCTTCATCTTTGTTTCACACAGAAAGAGGAAGGAAGGTCGATGTGTCCGCAAGAGATAGCGGAGCTCGCCAACCACCGAGTCTGACCCAAGTCCTCGGCAGTTCCAGCATAGAAGACTCATTGCGTCTGGCGGGGCTGCCTCGCAGCCTCCGCCTGATCCGCCGATCGAGTTGATGTCTCCTGGACACCAGTTTTGTGTTTCTTGTTAGTTGAAGACTCTGAATCTGCCACATTGTCCTCTCCACCATTATCTGTGGCTGGTGTAATGGTGGCAACCAGGACCAAGGCCCTTGCGGGCACGTCGGTAGATGGAAGATCAATGGTGTTCGCTTGCGCCGACACCTTGGGCCTATATTCCTTGCGTTTCTGCCCACTGATGCGAACATTGCCTCCCCTCACCACATTTGCAGTGTTCCCTGGAGCCTCTATCCCCGCTCCACGAGTTTTACGCTGCCCAGATTGTTTAGACTTCGCCGGTGAAGTGATGTCACCAGCCTCCTTCCCCTTTTGGGGTGTAGCAGACTTGTCATGAGTCTGCATTTTTGGGCCTCCACGACCCTGACTTTGTCTAGAACCCTGGTCACTCATGAAGGATCCTTGACTAGAGCCTGTCCCAGATGTTTTCTTCTTCCGATCATCTGGCACACACAGACGTGGACCGTGGTAAGGCAGAAAACCATCTGCATCTCGTTCAGCTGGGGTAGGACACGCTGTTGAGGAATGGCCCAACAAACCGCAAGAGAAGCAGAATGTCGGTAGATTCTCATACATGACAGTGAACTGCTCAAGCTGTTGTCTCTTCTGCGAGAAAACTGAAACACAGCGCATGACAGGTTCCTTGACCTTGATAGAAGCACGAAAATGCAAGAACTCCCCCCATGCTCTTCCCTTCTCATCCACGTCCATCCTTTCCACCTTACCCACACGGCCTGCAAGATCTCTCCCCAACTGATCATTCATCAGGCCAAACGGGAGGTTTAAGATGCGAACCCAAATAGACAACCTCTCAAAACTGTACTCTGTAGATCTCAGACTGGGATCAAATTGGAGCTAGTAGTAGATGATACCAGAAGGAAAGCAGTCCTGGTCTGGAATTCGTTTGGAGGCCCAACAAACAACTCACTTGTCCAAAAGCGTCCACGACAGATGCTTTGCTGCATAGAACATGAGCATATACTCTGTATGCAATACTTCCTCCGATCGAAAATAAGTGTCGATAATTTTGTACTATTTTAATATAAAATTTATACTAATTCATCTATATTTATTTCAGATTGAAGGGAGTAATAGAGAAGAATGGCACATGTAAAAAAACTAATGCACGGATTTATGTGGGGGTCTGCGTTATTCTTTGGGTAATATAGAATTGCTGAAATAATATAATATTTAACAGCTTCTGTTCAATTTCTATATGCTATCTACAAGGCGGTACACTGGATCAACATGTGGTCATATCTCCAACCCGAGGACCAACGGGTGCATATGGATTCTAGATGCACTCGCTTTGATGATGGTTGTGTGGGCTATCTTCAACAAGGATGGTTGGCAGCATCCTAATATGATATAGGATGCTTAGTGTAATTTTGTATTCTTTCTTTCGCTGACTCATTCATGTGGCTACATTAGGTGACCCTTGAAGAATTGTAAAACGGATCTGATGACATGTGATATTTTTTTTTAAATGGATGTATTCATCATTTTGATGCAGAGGCCGGGAAAACCCCCATTTCAAAAAAATAGAGAAGACACACCTTTTGTTAGCCCCTTCCACGCTTATGTGGAGAAAACAAGTAAATATTAGTGGTACAATGTATTAACTCTTATTGTCATGCTTAGCAATAAATTAGTTAAAATTTGGTAGAAAAGTATATTACTAAGAGAAGACATATGGTACAACAAATAAAATAGCCCTCACTTATTATTTCATAAGAGATCATCACTTAGTTGAGGGGATGTAACTTTCTTTATCTTCATTCCCTCTCTCTTTCAAAAATGCCAAAATTCGACATAGCAACATCATCTCATCGTACATGCCCCTTGCGGAAAATGTAGAGCCATCAATTATGGTTATCGTGGTTGCTAAACTTACTTGCTTTACCCATTTTTGCATACTACTAACAATTATTGTAGTAATAGGTTGTGATCATGTCCAAATCTCATTAATTCTAACGATCGAGGCCATGAGTCGGTGTTGATATGGATAACACGTGGGCATGTAATGCCACATCATAACTTACTTGTGCGTCATGTTTGTCAAATCTACTGTTAATCAGCTTAATCAAACTTTTGTACCCATGTGTAATCTACACCTTCGTTCCAAACTATAACATATTTTTGATATTTCAAGGTGGACTATATACAGACTGAAATGAGTGAACATACACACTAAAACCTTTCTATATACATGCAATTCAAAAAAGGCAGAAGTACTATAATTTGGAATGAAGGAGTTTTATACAAATAGTGTCTTGTTTGTCAAGAAAAACATATAAACTGAGTAGTTTGCGCAACGTAGGCACTGACATAGTATGTGGTTTCTGCAGTTCCATCATCGAAACTTGTACGTCACCAATATTTAAATCTTTTTTATATACTTGATATAACATTCACATAATATCAAGATCTAATGTGTATAAATGAAATGGAAGTATAAGAATGATCCCTTCCCAAAGATTTTTAAATATGTTGTAATTTAAATTGTATGTCAAGTAATATTTTGAAGTTAACTACCAATGTTATGAAATTATGCTATATACATAAATATATAATACGAGCTTGTGAGCGTCGACTCTTGCATAATGTTACAAGTGGCATGTGCAGTCTTGTCATACTAGGTTTGGTCTCAACTACAAGACATAGGAATGATATTGTTAAGGGGTGTGTCTTCAAATAATTATGCTTACAACATAATTTTAAAAGACATAAACATTTTTAGTAAGTATATATGTGGATCAAGCTCATGCCATTAAGTATTCAATTATTATCAAAGAAGGTTTTCATGAGATTGAAAATGGTAAGACATATGTGTAGTATTAAGAGATTGAAACAGATGAAATGGGTTGGAAAAGTCCGCTTGTTGTGGATCTTAGATATAATCTTGGCTGGTACACCGTTGTAATTTAACATTGATAAATATGTTTTCATATTTCTAAGTTGAAAAGCATTTTGTAACAAAATTTTCTCCATGAATCTTTTTGACAATTGCATAACCTATATAGTATCATTTATGCCACGATATAAACACATTATATATAAAATATCTTAATAGTGGTTTCAAGTGTGTATTGTGGCTCTGACCATAACATGGTCAAATTTCGGTGTCCTTCGTTAAGTCTCTGACCATAACATGGTCAAATTTAAAAATACTTATGACAAAAGCTAAACATATTGTCATTTGTGTATGGAGGTAGTAAACGCTGCCTCAAAGGTTTCTACATCGCATACCGGCATATGACGAACGTCATACATAGTTTTGCCGATACCCATCCAGAACCATCGGATGTCGTTCTTGGGAGACCAAAACAAATCCCGCATAGCAGAGATCAAAACACAGGGCGACACTATGGAATGACACTGATCGTGAACCAGACACCCCCTTGAAAACCTTTTTAATTCGTTGGTTGTGTGTGAGACGCTCGATCGTGGTGAGTAATTACATTCTTTCGGTGATGTAGTATGTTTAGAAAAGCTAACTTTTTAAGACATGCTATATTTTGAAACAGAGGTAGTATATTCACTACAGGAATTTTAAGATACGCCGACGGTCAATAGCCCTCGGCGTAGGCTCAATTGCCGTCGGCGTAGTCTACGCCGAGGGATGCCCTCGGCGTAGATGCCCCTCGGCGTAGCTCTATTTGACCGTCGGCGTAGCTACTGCTCTCGACGTACTCTATGCCGACGGCTTTGCCCTCGGCGTAGCCCTGTCGGCATAGTTTATAATTTTTTTTTAAAAAGGTTGATTTTTTTTTATTTTTGAATTGTTTGACTCGTTAATCTCTCAATTAGAATATTTTTTACACTAATTACACTTAATCTTTGGTTAAATTTAAGACTTGGTCAAACTTCTCGATCGGTCACCCATCCTCACACTACTCCACCTCCAGCACGCTTAACTTCTCTGTTCCATCCGGATGAGTGTCCACGAAGTAAATTATACCTTGTTGATAATATTACCATATCAATCCTATTAACCCTTATACCACTATGTCACATGTCATTAGTTTTAAATTTCCAAACTATATATTAAATAAACAACAATAAATAAGTAATAAATATATTGAATTCCAAACTATATAATAAGTAAATAAAAATGAATAATTATTAAATAAATATATTGAATAATTTATATCTTTAAATCTGTAAATCGGAATTCGACAAATTATATGTCTAAATTGATAAGAAAAATGAGAGGAATCCAAATATGACGTCCATATATAATGTTTTTATGTTTTATTTAATTTTTGAATTTCTTATGCTCTTTTTTAATTTAATGTATCATCAGTGATATCTCGAACTAATGAGATTTACATTGAAAAAATCATAAATAATTCAAAAAAAATCAAAAAAGGAAAAACCTTCACACATAGTCTTCTTATGTCAAATACTAACGAGTCCACTTGATAAACAAGTTTTACATAGTTTTCTTATGATATACCCCCGCTTTACCCCGTTAACCCTCGCTTTACCTCGTTGATAAACGATGGGCATGAACCTTTTTAGCTAGGGGTCGAATTTTGCAAAACTCTTTGTGTATCTCTAATAAAATAACATGTTGTGTATCTAAAAGTGATTTTTTCAAAAAATCATGGGGAAGCCATGATGAAGCTGTAGTTCAAATTTACCCCGCTTCCTACTGAATTGGCAAGAGTTTGCCTTTTTTGTGGAAGGTTAATGGAAAGCTTCAAACACATAAATAATTGGTGATATATACATAAAATGTGTCCTAATATTGTTTAAATTATGGTGGTCTAGTTTTTTAATGTATTTTCAGTACTTCCTTCACAAAAAACCCAATTTTTACACTTAGAAAATGGAAATTAATTTTTTATACATAAAAAATGAAAACTCTCAATATGAACTTTGTTTGCCATCCCAATATGCACACATGTGCACAATATGGGGTCATTTGAACAAACTATTCTATGATTCGGGTCATAACCTAGCTCATGTGGCTTGAAAGCCATGAAACTTCGTACTCCCTCCGGATTGAAATAGATGACGCAAACGTTTTTTTCTAAAAACACGCCTGGCTAATTCCCGACCAAATCGACGGTCCCTTATCCCTTCCATCTTCTTCCCCGTCGCTCCGTCGCCTCGCCGTGCTCCACGCCTGCCCTGCTCCGTCGCCTCGCCATGCTCGCGCCGAGCTGCTACCCCACGCCGAGCTGCTACCCCGCGCCGCGCTGCTACCCCACGCTGCGCTGCTCCTCCAAGCTTCCCGGCCAGTCCCCGCTCAGTTCCCCCGCCCCTCCTCCGGGTCCATTCCACGGGGATGAAGCTTCCACCTTTTTCCTCCATGGCGGGCGGCGGCGCGGCCGTGGGTGGTGGTGAGGCCAATCGGCGACTTTCTGGCAGTCTTCGTCGCCGTTGCGCATCTCCTGCAGGCTACGAGGTCGTGTGCTTCGCAGTCTCCGGCAGTTCTCCGGCGTCGTCCCAAAGCCTCCTCCTTTTTTTATCCCGGGCGGCCGCTTCACCGCCTCCGGCGAAGTCGTGGGCGCGGGGTGCGCGAAGTCGTGGGCGGTTCTCCATGGTCAACATTGACGAGCGCTCGCTGGCGCGTGCCTGAGCTCGACCACGCGCCGGCGAACCCGGACCCCTCGTCTATCTCCCCGGACGCATGGGAGCCCTTCGAGGCCGCCGCGCTCGGTGTCATGGGCCGGATCCAGCCGACCGTCCTCTCCGAGGCGCGCCGCGCCGCCGTCGTCGACTGCGTCCAGTGCCTCGTCAGGTGCTCCGTCGGCTGCGAGGTGATACCGGTTACTCCATTCCGACATGCTCCAGCTATTTACGCCGTATGCTTTGCCTTACTATTCCGTTGTTTGAATAGCTCTGCAATTCCTTTGGTCTGTGCATCAACGACATGGGCATGACGTGCAGGTGTGTAGGACCTATCCATTAGAACTGAGATCATGCCTGTGTAGCACAGCAGCTAGGGGCGTTCCAGGAGAGGATTCCTTGCTGTTAGTCTGATCTCTCTATTTAGGTCATCGAATTGTTGCCACAGTAAAACGACTTGGCTGTGGAGGAGCTAGAGCTCTAGGACGACGACGTGAGGACACAAGCGCGAGGACGAGGTCTGCAGGAGCTCCAGCGCGAAGATGGGAGGCCGGCAGGAAGTCCAGCGCAAGGCCGGCGGCGCAAGGGCGTCGAGGTCGGTGGCGTGAGTTCAAGGGCGGAGACCATCGGGAGCTAGAGCGGGAGGCCGGAAGGAGATCGATCAAGAGGCTGGCGCGAGTGCGTGAGTTCGAAGGACGGAGGTCGTCGGGAAACCGAGGAGGCCGCCCAGGTCTCCGATGCGAGCGGGAGGCAGCCGGTAGCTCAAGAGGGAGGCCTGGGTAGCTCGAGAGGGAGGCCGGCGGGAGGTCAGCGCTCTAGGAATGGCGGCATGCGGCCGGGAGGTCCGGCGGGAGCTCGAGCACGGCCGGCCTCCCTCTCGACGGGGAAGAGTACGATTTTGATTCTCAGATGCAAGGACCTGAGTTGTAAAGAATCAAAATGTTGAGGGTTTTTTTGCAAAATATCATATGTTCTGTGCGGGCGTCATCTAAATCGATCCGGAGGGAGTACATGATAAGTCATTTCTGAGAAGGAGTTTCTACAATATTTGCAATAGTCCAAGTTTATTATTTTTCCTCACAACTAGGTATCCTAAAATGACACAATGCGAAGGCTTTACATTTTTTTGAATTTTTTTGAACTTCTTATACTCGATTCAAAATGCGGTCGAAACGGCGGGCATGAACCTTCTTAGCTAGGGGTTGAATTTTGCAGAACTATTTATGGATCTATGATAAAACATCTACTTGTGAGCCTGAAAATGATTTTTTGAAAAAATCATGGGAAAACTATAATACAGTTGTAGTTCAAATTTACCTCGCTTCCTGCTGAATCGGCAAGAGTTTGTGTTTTTTTTATAAAAGGTTAATGCAAAGCTTCATACACATAAAAAATAGTGATATATACATAAAATGTGTCCTACTATTGCTCAAAATTAGGGTGGTATAATTTTGTAATGTATTTTCAGTACTTCCTTCACAAAAAAACCCAATCTTGACACTTAGAAAATGGAAATTGATTTTTTGATGCATAGAAAATGAAAACTCCCAATATGAACTTTGTTTGCCATCCCAATATGCACATATGTGCACAATATGGGGTCATTTAAACAAACTATTCCATAATTTGGGTCATGACCTAGCTCATCTGGCTTAAAAACCATGAAACTTCATACATGGTAGGCCATATTTGAGAAGGGGTTTCTATAATATTTGCAAGAGTTCAAGTTTAATTTTTTTCCTCATAACTAGGTCATATAACATGACACAATGCGGAGGTTTTATATTTTTTTGATTTTTTTGAATCTGTTAGGCTCGATTTAAAATGCGATCAAAGCGGCGGGCATAAACCTTCTTAGCTAGGGGTTGAATTTTATAGAACTATTAATGAATCTCGATAAAACTTCTACTTGTGAACCTGAAAATGATTTTTTAGAAAAATCATGGGAAAACTATGATGCGGCTCTAGTTTAAATTTTCCCGACTTCCAGCTGAATCAAAACCCTAAATCCCTAAACTGAAAATCCTAACAAATTAAATTAATTAGTTCTAAATTTTGGAAGGTTTAGATGAATAGATCTTATTTTTCTGCAAATTTTGATATATTATTTGTATTTTTATGAATTAAAATGATTTAGTTATGATTTTTCTAAGATTGATGTGGTAAAATGAAAAATAGCTATGCCGAGGGCATTTGCCGTCGGCGTAGCTATCTTACGCCGACGGCAGTTCTACGCCGATGATCAATTTTGTGGGCTGTCTGGCCCATGGCCTACGCCGTCGGCGTAGACGCTGGCCGTTGGCGTACTGCGCCATTCCCGTAGTGATTTATCATGGTTTTCGTGCAGTATGATGTGATGAATAGCAAACCTAAAAGTTCACCACTACAACACTATCACAGTTCTCCAATGTTTTAGAAAACTTTTGTCTAATGTACAAACAAATGGACAAATGTTTAGCTTGATAGTGTTCCACAGTCATAGTTCGACATTTTCACAAGCCTTCTCGCGAGCAACTCCAGCCAGGACCTTCTCTCGTAGAAAGCTTACGATCGCGTTGTCACTCTGCTGCAAGAATCCGACCGTATAGGCGGTTCCGATGAGCTCGATGCTCCTCCACCGCCGTATCCCGGCGTACTTCTGCAGGCCCGACTCAATCCTCTCCTCCTCCGTGGCGACACCTCCCGTGCTGCCACCCCTGCCAAGGATTGCCTCGCCGAGGCATCTCGCCAGGACGACGCCGTCCTCCAGCGCCGCGCAGCCGCCCTGCCCCAGGTCCGGCGTCATCGGGTGCAGCGCGTCGCCGGCCACGCACACGTTCCCCGTGCTGATGCCAGCGAATAAGAGCGAGAGCGGCGACCGGAACCGCAACGCCGCGGCGGGGGCGTCTTCGCTCATCTCGCTACTCTGGACCAGCTCCAGCGCCTCCGCGGGCACCTTGGAGCTCCTCAGCTTCGTGAGCACGTACTGCTTCATCTTGGCGCCGCTCTTATCGACACCGTCTTCTACAGGACAGCGAGTGAACATTCAGAGTATTGGACACTTGGTTCTTGGATGCACGATGAAAATATTCAGATAACTGACCGTTTGGGGAAGGCGTCCATGTGAAGAACCAATAGACGTCGTTGGCGTTGCAGGGCACATAGCCGAAACGAAAGCCATGGCCGAAGAACTGCAGGAACTTGTGCTGGAATACATGGCCGTCGGGGTAGTGAGCGAGGCCCCGCGTGGCCGAGCGCCCGGAGTGCGACGGTTTGGCGAGCCCCAGCCATCTGGATACCACGGAATTGATCCCGTCGCACCCAATCAGTGCCTTTGCTCTGAGAGTTGAGCCGTCGGCAAGGTGTATGATCTTGGACTTGGAGCTGTCGTGTTCGTCGATGGAGACGATCTTGGAGGAGTAGCGGATGGTGCCCGTCGGCAGCTCTGCGTCCAGAACCTGGAGCAGCACGTCTCGCCTGACGCAGCGGAATTCAGTGGATCCTCCTCCTCTGCATCCACCATATCCAAGCGTGCATGCGTACGTGGTTAATTTTGTTGATGTTCAGCGCCGGGATTAATAAGAAACAAAGAGCTGAATTAATCTCACTCACGGGTTCCCCTGCGACGCCGAGAAATCCAGTTCTCGTGCCACTTCTCCCGTGGACGAAGACACGATGCGCAGCCCCTGAGCCTGCACATGGAGCTTCCTGATCTTGTCCCCGACGCCGAGGGCGTCGAGCGCGCGGAAGGCGTTGGGCCATGTGGCGAAGGCGAACCCTGACGCCCGGAGCGCCGGCGACGACTCCAGCACCACGCTCCGGACCCCTTTCCTGTCACCACGACACCACGCAATGTGAGTCTGAAAGCAACACAGTCAAAAACAGAGCACTCTTTAGCTGCAGCCTGCAGGCACACATACCTGTGCAGCCCCAGCGCCACGGCGAGGCCGGCGAGTCCGGCGCCCACGATCACGATGACCTCGCCGGACTCTTCCTGCTGCTGCATGATTGCGGCTGCCGGGTGATTCTGAACTTCTGATTACGACAGAGAAAGATGGCCTGGTCGATCGACTGTTTAACACACTGAATCGAGCTAGAGCTCTTTTTCAAGGATATGAGCTAGAGCTCCTCGTGAGCGGATATATATGGCGAGGCTAAGTGAACGGAGCCCGACGATTGACGTCATTGCTGATTTATACATCGTGCGCTATACGCTATGCTGGGCTCACTCGCTCACTTGGTCATCGGAGTGGCGTCTGCGGTGCTGCCCAAGAGAAATTGGATAGCCGGAAAATGACGCCTTGGCCTCGCGCTGGAAGACAAACATTCATGTCACATCCAGCCGGAAAATTCAACACCTCGGCTCTACTCTAGTCTATCTCTCCAGCGCTAGGTCAGTGAAAGCCAACAATGTCTGCCTGGCTGCCTCGTGCTCCACTGGTTTCCTCTGATCGGAAAGATTTCCAAGAGAATTTTATACTCCTTGGGTGAAAACGGAACGGATTATTTCCGACCACCGTCCGACCGAAGGTTTACGGAACGCAAAAACGGATTCGGTCGGATAGTTGGGGGATACGGTCACGGATACGGCTAGTGCTTAATGGATACGGAAAAGGATATGGTTTTACTAATATCCGACCGTATTCGTAAATATACCATATTTCACGGTTATATCCGAAGAATATCCAATAAAATATCCATCAGTGACTTGTTGAGTACGTGATTGGGGAGAGAAGATAAAAGAGAGTTATATATTTTGTCTTATGGTACACAAAAAGAACCATGCAAGGCACAAACTAGTTTTATATTAATATATATTTATATATGTAGAAAAAATTACAAGCTAATTTTACTTTATTATCAACGGGAGATCCGATAAAATATTTATCCGCAACCGAACCGTATTCGCTCTATATTCGGTCCGTATACGTTACCGATAGACTCCGATTCCGTAATCGTATCTGCACATTATCCGCTCCGATTCCGAATCCAAAAAAAATATAGTAACGAATACGGTTTTACTACTATCCGTCCGTATCCGCTCCGTTTTCACCCCAACTCCTTTGATCAGAAAAAGTGTCACTAACTTATTATGAACTTTATACTAACTTGTACTAAATTATTGGATCCACTTTTTCGTTCCGAGGGAGTAGGATTTTTACCAATTTCGATAGAGGTAATTGGATTTAAAAGATTGAACCCTTCAAAATCTCGATATTTTCTCTGTACTTTTGTGTGGTGCAACTTTTGTTAACGCTAATTTCATAAGAAAAGCACATTATTTTGATCAATTGGGATCTCTATTACAATTCAATACTGCCCCAACCTTGCTAGCTCAGCACTCAAGCGGCTCAGGCCCCTCTTGGATGGGCGTGTTTTAGCCCAAACCCGGTGTGAGTTACGGTCCCAATTAATTGTCGACGTCTCGGTTGGGAATCCTCCTGGTTTGCTGTTTTAGTGTGGCTCAAACCGATCATTTTGCCATCTCCCCCACAAATTCCATCACGTCCATATTCTTTTCCCTACAAAAGTTGTGCGAGAGGGGGGGGGGGGGGTGATTCATGTTCATGATTGAACTTCGTAGGGAATTTTTACCAGGTTTCTAAGCGGGCCACAAGGGTGTGATTCAACTGGTTTAGACATTTCAAGATAAAAATCATAGACTTACTTCAAGGCTATCTTTACCATGTGACATATTTTGTATTTTTTTAAAGATATGACATATATTTGTGGAACTTCTTTGAAATTGTGGTTGTTCTTTTTATTATTTTTAGTGAAAAATTTCTTTTTTTATTTATACGATGTACTTTCTCTGATCAGAATTAAGTGTCAATAAAGGGGATGGAGTTTTGGCTCCCGGGTCCATATGATCCTGATATCTGGACCGTGTAGTTCTGCATAGGGATTGCCAATAGTGTCAGAGATATGCCCCGCGTGATCTTCAGAAAAGCGGAAATACCATGCGACCGAGTCGTACGATCGTATGCATGGCCCACGTCTTGCCGTTAGGATGTGACGACTCACATCTGGACCCAGGGAGCAGGTTTGTGGCGGCATTGTGGACAGTGATACTGGTACAGGTGTTTGTTATGGGCGCGATCCAGATTTGACTGCTAAAGTATTCATAGTCTAACATACATCCGTGCTATGTATTGTGGTGACCCAGCATACCACTGCATGTGTAGTATGCAAGTCATTGATATAACACCAATGAAACACCGTCTCACTAGTATTACATCGATCAGAGTGGTACAATAGAAACATCGCAGGTCCAAGGTAGGTGCATAGGATTACAAATTTCATCATACAGAAGATCTTCAGAACCTCCTCAATAGGTAGAGGTTTAGTCCCGGCGATTACAAATGAGAATAATTCCTTGAAGACTAAGCTAGAGCTACACTAATGCAGTTGGCTTTCTAAAGAACTACTCTAGCTACTTAGGTTCTAGGATTAGGGATTTGAGTCCCTTCTATTCCTATTCTAGTTTTCCTCCAAGCTTGGTGTAGTTGTTGACTTCATTGATAATTCTGCACATTGGTTGAGGTCTTCATCTTCATCTTTAGTGTCTTGAGATTGCCTCCTTGTGTTGCCTCCAATCTAAGCAAGGGTTATGAGGGAGTGGGGTGAGTAACGAGCGTTACCCAGCAAGTTCATATAAGGGATAAGGTGTTTGATGCACTAGCTACGACCATAGACTCAAAAGTCTTAGATCAAATGCAGTTTTTATAATCATTTCTTCAAAGGTTGCTTTTATTTTAAAGAACTATGTCCGTCAGCCTTCACAGGTTGATTAGAGCTTCGATGGGCTCCTTTCCTGCCGCGTTCGTAGCTCCTTCCCAAAACAGGGAGTATCTTGATACTTTTTGTACACTCTGCAGAGGTGGTCACTTGTACCCATGAGAGATCAAAGCCTTGCTGCACAACCGAGCCGCGAGCTTCGTCCACACTTCCTTGGTGTGGGGCCTAGTCGATGATCCAAGCCAATCACTGTTCTTCTCCGCGACCCCGCAGACCCACCCTTTTGTAAGTCCATCTTCCCCTATACCCATATGCAGACCGATTGGCGCACTGGTCCTTCCCTTTACACTATGGACGACCCCATAGGTAGACCGATCTGGACCCAGATGCCCTTCCCTATACAATATGGGTAGACCGTTCCGGATGACCCTTACAATCCATCATAGATCAATTAGCCAGCTTGTCCCCCCTATACTATAGGCAGCCCGGCAGGAACACATTTCCCCCCTTTGCACTATAGTAGCCCGCGCAAGACAACACTCGACTACTGATCCGTTGGCATGCGAGAGGAAAAAGATACAACTGACTTCTCCGTCCCATTCCAGATCTCATGGTTGACCGTAATTTACGGCGCTAGAATCACTGGCGACATTGGTTGTTAAGTCCTAGGGTTCACTTTCCCGAACAAATGGAACCTCCACCACAACAATTATACCATGGTTCCATTTGCCAGCCATCCTAGGTTACCACCACTCGGGTCGATAACCAGCTAATCATATTAATTATGAAAAGAGGACCTTTTGCTTTTCAATGCAGTAATTATCATACCACTGGTATATTTGCAAGTAATTTGCTAAAAGTAATCAAGAGATATGAGCAAGAGTGGACTTGCCTTTTTGACTGCAAGATTATGCGAGTCAGGGTCTTCGATATGATAGAAATCCCAATTCTGAAATAGCAATCATCATCCGGTAGGGATGATGTTAGAAATCTGCAGCATGATATGCATAAGATATGATATGCTTTGCTCTAAGCGTACCCTAACCCCGATGATTTGTTATCATTGAGTTATGGTGATTTATTTATGATGTGTTGCACTTTTAAATCACACCATAACATGGTTGTTAAGCATTTTAGGTTAGATCCCTATCAGGTGCTATTAAAAGAATAAGACTTTAACAAGAGCTATTGTTTTAGGGCGTTATAATCATTCCTTGCTACAAGAGAATGATGGTTGATGGTGAAGACATGAAGGTAACACTTTTAAGTTGCATCTTATAATTAGCAAGCAATTGGTTGATCAAGGATATGCAAGGTGGAAGTAATTTATACTGGTATATCACTACCCAATTGGTTTTAGGGTTGACAATAATCTTAACACACAAATAGGAATCATTGATGTTCAGGCTCAACAGAATGGTTGCCAATTACTTTAAAGGTATTTTGAAAGAATAAATTTTGAAGAACATAATTCTAAATGAGTAAAAGTTCTTCGAGTAAGGTTTAGTGTTTTAGGGTTTTATCAACAATCTCCACTAATCATAGAGTAGTTGAAAGGGCATTTCCCCAATAAATGTATTTTGGTGTTTGTTAACAACATTTGGTGAATTAACCACTCTATTAAAGTTTTGCAGATTTTCTAGGTTAATTCAGAATCTCGCGGAGGTTCACCCCAAAAAGGAAGAAAAGATCGAAGCCCGTATTCCAGTAGTGGAGTTAGGGCTTAGGTGTCTTAAAGGGTGCTTCACGAAGGTGGAATTGGTGGAGAGGGGATCCTCGAAGTACAGCTGTTGCTACTTCTAGGGCGGAGACTCCGACCCTGGTGGCCGGAGACTCCGGTCTAGGAGTGTCGCCCTAGCAATCCTCCCGGTTGGTCTAAGCAGTGACCAGCCCGGAGTTAGGCCAGAGACTTTCTGTCTCTGGCCGGAGACTCCGGGTGGGGCGGAGACTCCGGTCCCAGCGGCCGGAGACTCCGGTCTGGCCAGCCAGGTAAGGGTGGGCTAGTGAGTTGGTCTAAGCAGTGACCAGGCCGGAGTTGGGCCGGAGACTTCTGTCTCTGGCCGGAGACTCCGGCCCTGGAGTCACTTAGGGCGGAGACTCCAGCCCTCCTGGCCGGAGACTCCGGCCCTAGTCGACCAGCAACGGCTACATTTCGTGGAGGAGTATATAAAGCCTTCTTCTTCCTCAAGAGAAGGCTGCGGCTTCCACTCTCTCTCCTCCATTGTTTCAAAGCTTCAAAGCTCAAGATCTCTCTCCCTAGCCAATAGAACTCAAAGCCCTTTTGGGATTTGAGGGAGAAGACCTAGATCTACACTTCCACCAAGGCGATTTGATTTCCCCCCTCTCTTTGTTGAGGGGCTTGTTACTTGTGTGATTCATCGGATTCCTAGCCGGAAGAAGCCGTCCCCCAAGCTTGACTTTGTGTGTAAGAGCTTGGTGGACCTATTGGGAGCCTCCAATTGAGTTGTGGAGCTTGCCCCAATACTTTGTGTAAAGGTGTCGTGCCGCCTTCAAGGGCATCGCTTAGTGGAGCGTGGACTCGCCTTTGTGGCTTGTTCACCGGAGAATAGGGTGAGCCTTTGTGGCGTTGGTGGCCTTTGTGGCACCACACCTCTCCAACGTAGACGTACTTCCCGTAACAAGGAAGGAACTACGGGAATACATCCTCGTGTCTTCGTGTCTCCATTGCGGTGACCTCTATCCTTTACTCGTACCTTTACTTATATTGTTATTGCTAGCTTGCTTGTCACTCTAGGTAAATTCACTTAGTATCACATCTAGAGAATTTACCTTCTTGTCTAGCCTTAACTTGAAAAGAATTAAAATTATTGGGTAGCTCCTATTCACCCCCCCCCCTCTAGTCGCTCATACGATCCTTTCAATTGGTATCAGAGCGTGGTCTCTTATTCGGGCTTAACCGCCTAAGAGTTTGAGCAACTATAGATGGGGATAAGGGTAATGAAACTCCTCCCGAAGATACTCCTCCATCTATCTCTTCCTCTTCAATCTCACGTGAGGAGCATTTGGCGTCCTTGGACACAATGCAAACCACTATGAGATTGGAGATGAAGGCTATGTTTGAGGAATATTTTGGAAGAAAACCTTCCGGGCCCACCGACCCAAACACCACTCCTAGTGTGGAACTCTCCTTGGCGAAGGTGAAGCCACCTAACAATGGCTCCACCTCCGCCGAGAATAAAGGTGACCTTCCTAAGGATGATGATGGTCCGGCAAAGGGTGCTAACATTCCACCCCCTAACACTTACTCACCTCCGCCGGTCCATTATCCTATGCCACACATTAACAACATGGGTTCCCCTCCTAAGCTTGATTCTCGCAATTTTATTAAATGGCAAGGACTAATGAAATCTCATATTTCTAACTCTTCTACTCATTTGTGGAGGGTCATACAAAATGGCTTTGCACCTCATGATCCTCTCAATTTGACCGGAAGGGAAGAAGTTGATGAGCAACTCAATGCCACCGCCAAGCATCTCCTTCAACAAGCCGTACCGGATACTCATGCGGTACACATCAACAACTTGAACACCGCCAAGGAAGTATGGGACTATCTCACTATGCTCTTCATTGGGAATGAAAGTATTCGGTCCTCCAAGTTTGATGAGCTCAAAAGTGAAGAAAGGGATTTCATTATGCGTGATAATGAGACTCCCGATGAGATGTACCAAAGGATCTTGGCTCTTGCAACGGCCTTGACCGGGTTTGGGTGCAAAGACAATGGTGATGACTATATCAAGCGTATGTTCATCACCTCCATCAACCCAAGAGAACCCATGCGATCCGAGATAATCCGTTCAAGACCGGATTTTGGGAGTATGACCTCAAATGAAGTTCTTTGTGAGTTCACCGCCTTGTCTATCTTGAAGAAGAACGCGGAAGAAACTAGAGCCCGTGTTCTTGCCGGACAAGGAGTTCACAATCTTGCTCTCAAGGCCAAGGTGGTGTCCAAGCAAGGAGAAGGAGAAGAAGAAATATATGAAGAAGAGTGTTGGTCTCCGGAAGATCTCAAGTTTGCACTCCATGAACACTTGGCTCTCAATGCAAATGCCTTTTGGGATGCCAACAAGCACAAGACGAAGGGATCCAAGTTCAAATCCTTTCCAAGAAAAGGTGGTGACTCTAAAGTGAGGCATTGCTACAATTGTGGAGGAATCAAGCACTTCATCGCCGAATGTCCTTATGAGAACAAGGAGGACAATGAGGGCCGGCTCGTCCCCAAGCGTCGGTCATCAAAGTTCTACCCATCCAAGAAACATGGGAACAAGGACAACAAGAAGAAAGGAGAAAGGGTATTGGTGGTTCATGAGGAGTATGACTCCGAGTCCGATGATGATGACTCCGTTGATGAAGAGAATGGAGAAGTGGCCGCCATTGCCATTGTCTCCACACCACCTACATCCCTCTTCAACTCCCAAAATGAGAACGCCATCATCACCACTCACAAGTGTCTTATGGCTAAGGCCTCGGAGGTAACCTCATCACCTACTCCTTCATCATCACATTCCAATGCTACCTCTATGGATGATGTGAGTAGTCTTATAATTAAGAAAGAACTAGTTTCTTGTGATGATTTTCTTGCTAACATGAAGGGGCCAACCAAGATATATGTTGAGACACTAATGTGTGAACTTGGTGATGCCCATGACACTATCAAGGAGAAGGAGGAGTTGGAAAGATTAGCCGCCGATGATATTGGCTCTCTATCAATTGAGCTCGAAGAAGAGCAAAACTTGAGGGTCTCTTTAGAGGAGAAATTGTTGGGACTAGAAGAGTCTCATAATCTAATCTTGTCAAAACTCACTAAAGAACGTGACCATGCTCTTGCTATGGTCAAGTTGCTTAAAAAGGAGAAAGTTGAATTTGACGTTGGTCATAATGATCTTCGTGAGAAGTTTGAGAAGCTTGAAGAAGCTCACAAGGCTTTGGAGGGCAAATTCTCTCATCTCACCAAGATTCGTGAACAACTTCAAATTCAACTAACTATTGAACAATCTAAAGTCCCACCAATGCAAGTTATTGAAGTTCCTTGTTCTTCTAACTCTATTTGTGATGATAGTGATATCATTGAGGAGAACAATAGGTTGAAGGCCGATCTTGCTAAGGGCCTTGCTACTTGCATTCAAGGAGAGAAGAATCTCAATGATCTCTTGAACAATCAAAGATTGTTCAAGGGAAATGAGGGCCTCGGTTTTGTTGCCGAGTCCTCAAAGAAAGGGGATCTTTGTTTGGTGGCCGAGTCCTCAAAGAAGAAGAAGAACAAGAAGAACAAGAAGAAGACAAAGCCTGCTGCTGCTCCTACTCCTCATGTTCCCTTTGATATTTGTTACACCGAGGAGGAGTGGGAGGAGCTGAATGGAAAGAAGAAAATCGAGGAGACCGGAGTCTCCGGGTCAAAGGCTCCGGAGTCTCCGGTTAGTTCATCTACCCCGGAGTCTCCGCCCCCAAAGACCGGAGTCTCCGGCCCTTCTCATAATAATTTTGCAGGAAAATATAATCCTCATTATGTTCTTCTTAGGGACTATTATGGTGATGTCTATGCTAAATATGTTGGTCCCTATAATGGTTTCATTGAATATGCTATTTGGGTACCTAAGATTCTTGTGACTAACAAAAGAGGACCCATTCAAAGATGGGGACCTAAAACCAAGAATTAATCTCTTGTAGGACATTGCTTCCGGAGGAGTAAAATGGATTATTGATAGTGGTGCCACAAGCCACATGACCGGAAGCAAAAATATTGTGGAAGATCTAAATCCTAATACTTCAAATGTCACGGTCTCATATGGTGATAATTCATCCTCTAAGGTACTTGGTTTCGGTAAGGTGGTGATCACTCCGGACGTGTCCCTAGTAAATGTCATGCTTGTCGAAACCATTGGTTATAATCTACTTTCCGTTCATCAACTTGCTACTATGGGCTATGCCACATATTTTGATGTTGATATTGTGGTCGTCATGTGGAGTAAGTCTCTCAAGGTTGCCTTTGTTGGGTATGTCGAAAACGGCTTGTATGTGGTGGACTTTTCGGAGAAACCCACTACGGCCGCGATATGCCTAATTGCTAAGGCCGACGTGGGATGGCTTTGGCATCGCCGGTTAGCCCATGTCAATATGAGAGCTTTGCAAAATCTCTACACCGGCGGCCACATACTCGGACTAAAGGATGTTTCTTTTGCCAAAGATCATGTTTGTAGGGCATGTATTGAAGGAAAGATGCATGAAACAAGTCATCCAAGCAAGACTATTATCTCTTCCAAGAGGTGCTTGGAGCTCCTTCACATGGATCTCTTTGGACCTCCCACTTATGCAAGTCTTGGTGGCAAGAAATATTGCTTGGTGATTGTCGATGACTATTCAAGATACACTTGGGTTTATTTCTTTGAGTTCAAGAGTGAGACCCAACAAACCGTCAAAGACTTTGCCACCGAAGTTGAGCGTCAATTCAATACCACCATATTGACTATAAGAAGTGACAATGGCACCGAGTTCAAGAACTACTCCCTAAATGAGTTTCTTAGTGATGCGGGTATCAAACATCAATATTCCGCTGCATATACCCCGCAACAAAATGGAGTTGCCGAGAGGAAGAACCGGACTCTTATGGATGCGGCAAGAACTATGTTGGCGGAGTTCAAGTCTCCATACAACTTTTGGGCCGAAGCTATCAATACCGCATGCCATGCCACCAACCGGCTTTATCTCCGCAAGAACTTGAACAAGACTCCATATGAAATTCTTACCGGGCAAAAGCCCAACATCAAGTACTTCCGGGTATTTGGTTGTAAGTGTTTCTATCTCAAGAAAGGTGTTCGTTTGTCAAAATTTGATTCTAAAGCATTAGAGGGTATCTTTGTTGGTTACTCCATGGACTCACATTCCTATAGGATCTATAGCAAGTCCACCGGGCATGTTATAGAGACTTGTAATGTGAGGTTCAATGAGGATAATGGTTCCTTTGTAGGACAAAGTTGTGTTCGTGATGTAGGTGACGAAATTCCTCCCCAAGCCATAAGAAGAATGGGTGTCGGATTCTTCCGGCCCATTGAGGGACACCTTTTGGCCGAAGGAGAAGGACAATGCTCTACACATGTGGAGCCTTCACCTGCTGAACACACACAGAACATTGACCAAAGACAAGCTGCACACCCTCAACCTCAAGATCATCCCACCGAGCAATCTTGCCCGGAGTCTCCGTCCCCTGTGGTCCAGACTCTCCGGCCTATACCGGAGTCTCCGGGTATGGATACCGGAGTCTCCGGGGGTGATCAAGCCTTTGATGAAGATCCTTCGGAATTCCGTGGCTATGGGCCACTTGATGATCAAGGCAATCCACTTAATGGTCAAGGCGAGGACCAGAACAGTGATCATGAAGATGATCAAGTAGTCTCTCAAGAATCTCCTCTTGAGACTCGCACTCACCGTGAGAAGAAGCTTGAGTCCATTCTTCGACGAAGAAGCATATCCTTGGAAAATGTGGTTGGGAGTGTTCGTAAAGGTGTCTCCACTAGGAGGCAACTTTCTAACTTTTGCTCTCATCATGCTTTTGTCTCTTGTGTAGAACCCAAGAAAGTTTATGAGGCGCTTGAGGATCCGGATTGGCTTGATGCCATGCATGATGAACTCAACAACTTCGAGCGCAACAATGTTTGGACTCTAGTAGAAAGGCCTAAAGATTGCCGTAATGTCATTGGGACCAAGTGGATCTTCAAGAACAAGCAAGATGCAAATGGCATAGTCATTCGTAACAAGGCAAGATTGGTGGCTCAAGGTTTCTCCCAAGTTGAGGGTATTGACTTTGGTGAAACTTTCGCTCCCGTTGCCCATCTTGAATCCATTCGCATCTTACTTGCATATGCATCACATCATAACTTTAAACTTCAACAAATGGATGTTAAAAGTGCATTTCTAAATGGTCCCTTAAATGAATTGGTCTTTGTGAAGCAACCCCCGGGTTTCGAAAACCCTAAGTTTCCTAACCACGTTTACAAACTTGATAAGGCGCTCTATGGCCTCAAACAAGCCCCACGTGCGTGGTATGAGCACCTTAAAGAGTTGTTGGTTGATCGTGGTTTTGAAATTGGGGTGATCGATCCCACTCTTTTTACTAAGAAGGTCAATGGGGAGCTTTTCATTTGCCAATTATATGTTGATGATATTATATTTGGTTCTACTAACAAAGCTTTCAATAATGAGTTTGCCAAGCTCATGACCGACAAGTTTGAGATGTCTATGATGGGGGAGTTGGAGTTCTTCCTTGGATTTGAAGTTAAACAATTAAAGGGAGGGACTTTTGTGAACCAAGCCAAATATACCCAAGACATGCTCAAGAGGTTCGAGATGATAGGAGTCAAAGGTGCAAAGACTCCCATGCCAACAAAGGTTAATCTTGATCTCGATCCTAATGGTAAAGAAGTGGATCAAAAACTCTATAGATCTATGATTGGTTCCTTGCTTTACCTTTGTGCATCTAGACCGGACATTATGTTAAGTGTGGGAGTTTGTGCACGTTTCAAGCCGCACCAAAGGAAAGCCACTTAGTGGCGGTCAAGAGAATCTTTCGATATTTAGTGAATACCCCTAACTTTGGTCTTTGGTACCCGAAGGGAGCAAGTTTTGATCTTGTAGGTTACTCGGATTCGGATTGGGCGGGAGACAAAGTGGAACGGAAATCAACCTCCGGGGCTTGCCAATTTCTTGGTAGGTCCTTGGTGTGTTGGTCATCTAAGAAACAAAATTGTGTGTCTCTCTCTACCACCGAAGCCGAATATGTAGCCGCGGCTAGTTGTTGTGCACAACTCTTATGGATGAGGCAAACTTTAAAGGATTACGGTGTCATTTTTGACAAAGTGCCTCTTTTATGTGATAATGAAAGTGCAATCAAGATCGCTCACAACCCGGTGCAACACAACAAGACGAAGCATATTGAGATTCGTCATCATTTCATTCGGGATCATGTCAACCGTGGAGATATTGATCTATCTTATGTTGGCACTCATGAGCAACTTGCCGATATATTCACAAAACCTCTTGATGAAGCAAGATTCCGGGAATTGAGGCATGAACTAAATATCATTGATTCAAGCAATGTGGCTTGAGCTAGGTGCATTTACTCCCATACTCTAACGTGTGTGTTGTTCTAGATGTGGGCATGGATATAGGGGGAGTGCGGTCCTAATTGATTGGGCTATCCCTCCCCCCATAATGCCAATAGTAAGCGTATTGTTCTATCTTGTCATTTGTGACACCTTTGAGCTTATTCGATGAGTCTAGGTTTTGGACCCAAGATATATCTTCGCGGTGCCATACCTATATACTCATACATGGTGGCCTTTTGGTCACCAACCTCCCTAGTGGAGGAGTTTCCCATTTGATTTTATTGCCTTATTTTTTATGGGAATATGCTCATGTTTGGTCTTATTTGATTTTATTTGTATGTTTGCAAACATGAGCATTTTGTACCACACAGTGACAATGTGTCCATCCCAAGCCCATCTCATCCTCAAACATATCTAATCTCTAAATGGCATATCCTTTTTACACCATAAATGTGATCTGGTCGAGGGGGGCCGGAGATTCCGGGGCTCACAGCCCGGAGACTTCGGTGGGCCGGAGACTCCGGGGTAAGTACCGGAGACTCCGGCCCTGGCAGTTCCAAAAACACACTTAGGGCACGGGGTGGGGAAGAACGGTTCATTCTTCCCCATCCACCCCCGTGCCCCATACTCGCCCCCTGCCGCCCCCTCTTCGTAGATCGACGCCCGGAGCTCTCCCAAGCCCCGGGATCCGCCGTGCCGCCGGCCAATCTTCCCCTTGAGGTTGTGGGAACCTCCCCACCGACCGATTTGCGCCAATGGACTCGGGTAAATGTGCTCCTCATCTCCTCCATCTAGTTCTATCTAGATCTACGAGATACGCATGTTTCCCATAGTTTGATCTGGTGCATTACCTTCTAGTGGCTATCAATCATCTTCTTAGCAACTTTATTGTGGTTATTGCACTCGATTTGTTCAAAGTAGTCTCCTAGGCTCGGGCTCCTGCATCTGACCGGAGACTCCGGCCCCTGTGGCCGGAGACTCCGGCCTGGACGCAAAGTCTCCGGTTTTGGCCGGAGACTCCGGCCCGAGTCCCCGGAGACTCCGGCTAGATCAGGCCAGAGTGCACTCTTTCACAACATAGTTGCTTATTTTTGGATTCTAGGACATGTCACCTCAACCTTGTTATCTTCCTCACTCATTCACAGGTGCAGGTGGTTCTCGGAAGCCGGCAGCTCATAGCAAGGACAAGTTGGTTGTCAATCCCGCCACAGGGAAGCTTGCTCAGAGGTCAGTCATTGCTCAGCAAGCTAGAGATGCTAAGAGGCTCAAGACAAGGATGGCTGAAGAGGAACGAGCTGAGGCAGCTAAGAAGGTCAAGTTTGATAGTCTTGTGACTCTGGAAGGGCTATCAGCATCTGAGTTTGTTGAGATGAGGAAGAGGGATATGTACACTCTCCCGCAGAACTCCCGTGACCGTTGCTTTGTCCGCAGAGAGCAAGAGCTGATCATGAAGGAATTCTATGCTTCTCTCAAGAAGTACCCGGTTTGCCCTCAGACGGTGATGGATTTCTCTCACTTTGCCAAGTACAGTGCATACTTCGGAGAGGCTGTGTGGATCACTCGCAAGCTTGGGCTCCATCCACTCATGAAGATTCAAGAGCCCTACAACATCACATTGGTCCAACAGTTCTTTGCCACCTTGGTGTTTGGAGACGGTGAGGAGATCCCCATGACTTGGATGACCGGAGAAGAGGTTTGTCACTCCAACTTCATGGACTTTGCTGCTCTCCTTGGATATGAGTTCCGTGGTGCTACTACTCCTAGTGGCATGAGGATGCATGTGGATGGGGAGTACTATGAGAAGAAGAAGCTTGCTCCTCTCTACATCGGGGATGACAAGAAGATTGTCATTGGGGGCACTCTTGGGTTGTCCAAACGGTCCAACATCTTGCTCCGCATATTCCGGGCCTCCATTGCCCCTCAAGCCGACAACTTTGATGCTATTCGCAAGGCCTTGGTGAATCTCTTGGCCTACTCTCATGAAGTCTATTGCCAAGGAGAGACCGCACATGTTGAGCCGCTTGATGTGATGGATTTCATTCACAAGGAAATCAATGATTGCATTCTCAGCAAGAAGACTCCTCTCTATGCTCCATTTATCATGAGGCTCATCCGTGCTCAAGGACTCAACCTTCCTCTTCTCGATGCAAACCTTGTGGATCACAAGGTTGTGAAGCTTCAACGCAAAGAACCCACCGGTCACTCCAAGGAACCTTTTGCTCCAATGAGAGGTGAAGATGATGATGCCTTTGCCGCGGGAGTGTCCACTAGAAGGGGCCCAAGGATGAAGCATGCTAGCAATGCCGGCTCTAGCTCCAACAATGAGTTTGCTCAAGAGTACAGGAAGCTCAATTGGTTCCAAAGGAATGTGCTTTGCATGAATGTGGACATCCGTCACAAGCAATATGAGAGCTACATCTCTCAAAAGCACATCAATAACAATCAAGCTGTTCTTCACAAGGCATTTAGAAAGTCTCAACCGGGCTATGTGGAGTCACCTCCTTCCTCTTCATCATCCGGTACTCACAGCTATGGAAAGTGGAGCAAGGGTCTGACTGACTGGCAAGCCTTTGAGGAGGTCACCTCTGGCACCTCCAATGTGCGTCATGGCAAGAAGCCCATGGCTTCTGATGATCTTGAAGAAGGTGATGAGGACTTCAATGCCGGTTCCGCGGACGAGCCCGAGGATGAAGACGATGAGTGATCTCATGGGCGTGTAGCATCGCTCTTTTCCCTTTTTGGTGTCTCGATGCCAAAGGGGGAGAAGTAGCTCTACTAGGTTGTCTTCGTTGGGATTTGCATGGGGTGGTTATTTGGATTTGCACTTCGTTTGCTTTGCTTTGGTCAAGACACAACTTCATGGACTTTCATGTTGTGTCTCATCTATCTTAGTGTTGAACCTTTTTAATGTGTGTGGTATGTTATGTGTGTGAGACCTAAGTTCTTATGTTGCTTTGTAAGACTATTAAATTTGTGCTATCCTGTTAGTCTTACTTATATGCTTATTGGTTAGTCTCATACATTATTACTTGCACTTGGTATAATTGTGAAATATATAGGGGGAGTGATGATTCTTACTTGTGGTGCTCATGTTCAAATGCAAATGGTGTTGTGCACACAAGTAGGGGGAGCTTTTGCTATATATTTTATTTTATTGTGTTTATATCTTGCAAATCCGTATGTTGTCATCAAACACCAAAAAGGGGGAGATTGAAAGGGCATTTCCCTAATAAATGTATTTTGGTGTTTGTTAACAACATTTGGTGAATTAACCACTCTATTAAAGTTCTGCAGATTTTCTAGGTTAATTCAGAATCTCGCGGAGGTTCACCCCAAAAAGGAAGAAAAGATCGAAGCCCGTATTCCAGTAGTGGAGTTAGGGCTTAGGTGTCTTAAAGGGTGCTTCGCGAAGGTGGAATTGGTGGAGAGGGGATCCTCAAAGTACAGCTGTTGCTACTTCTAGGGCGGAGACTCCGGCCCTGGTGGCCGGAGACTCCGGTCTAGGAGTGTCGCCCTAGCAATCCTCTCGGTTGGTCTAAGCAGTGACCAGCCCAGAGTTAGGCCGGAGACTTTCTGTCTCTGGCCGGAGACTCCGGGTGGGGCGGAGACTCCGGTCCCAGCGGCCGGAGACTCCGGTCTGGCCAGCCAGGTAAGGGTGGGCTAGTGAGTTGGTCTAAGCAGTGACCAGGCCGGAGTTGGGCCGGAGACTTCTGTCTCTGGCCGGAGACTCCGGCCCTGGAGTCACTTAGGGCGGAGACTCCAGCCCTGGAGTCACTTAGGGCGGAGACTCCGGCCCTCCTGGCCGGAGACTCCGGCCCTAGTCGACCAGCAACGGCTACATTTCGTGGAGGAGTATATAAAGTCTTCTTCTTCCTCAAGAGAAGGCTGCGGCTTCCACTCTTTCTCCTCCATTGTTTCAAAGCTTCAAAGCTCAAGATCTCTCTCCCTAGCCAATAGAACTCAAAGCCCTTTTGGGATTTGAGGGAGAAGACCTAGATCTACACTTCCACCAAGGCGATTTGATTTCCCCCCTCTCTTTGTTGAGGGGCTTGTTACTTGTGTGATTCATCGGATTCCTAGCCGGAAGAAGCCGTCCCCCAAGCTTGACTTTGTGTGTAAGAGCTTGGTGGACCTATTGGGAGCCTCCAATTGAGTTGTGGAGCTTGCCCCAATACTTTGTGTAAAGGTGTCGTGCCGCCTTCAAGGGCATCGCTTAGTGGAGCGTGGACTCGCCTTTGTGGCTTGTTCACCGGAGAATAGGGTGAGCCTTTGTGGCGTTGGTGGCCTTTGTGGCACCACACCTCTCCAACGTAGACGTACTTCCCGTAACAAGGAAGGAACTACGGGAATACATCCTCGTGTCTTCGTGTCTCCATTGCGGTGACCTCTATCCTTTACTCGTACCTTTACTTATATTGTTATTGCTAGCTTGCTTGTCACTCTAGGTAAATTCACTTAGTATCACATCTAGAGAATTTACCTTCTTGTCTAGCCTTAACTTGAAAAGAATTAAAATTATTGGGTAGCTCCTATTCACCCCCCCTCTAGTCGCTCATACGATCCTTTCAGTAGTGATTAGGTGAAACATATTAGGAAACAAGTTAAAATTCATCAACTACAAGAGTATTAGTTAAACATGACCATTCAAGTAATTTGACATTGCTATGACCAGGTATAGTTGTTTCTATAGTTGACACAACAATCTTACTATGCATAGGTGGTTATTTAGAGCAAGGCAGAAGAATGGTGTAATTCTCGTTTGATATGTTCTTCAAAAGAATAACTTTTGAAGAACATAATCCATAATAGACATTTAGTACAAAATTAACTTTTAGTGGTCATTTACTTTATAGGGAGGTTGAAGTGATTAACAAAACACATGCTCCTTGATTAGTAGCTAGTAGGTTTGAATTCATATTTTCAAGTGATTACAAAAATTGGTTTAGGAACTTCTCATGATTAATCATAACTACAAAGAAAACAACTATTGACTAATGTAGTATAATTAGAAGGACTATTTTATTTCCAGTACTGATTTATTATTTTTAATCATTGTTAGTTAAATAAAACAATAAGGGAAATATCCTTTAGGGTTCTTATGTTTCAATGCCTCAGAATTTAAGAGTTAAGGTTCAAATAACAAAAAGATAATTATAAGATAATTCTTGGACTTTAGAAGTAATTAACTATTAATTTTAATAGTTGCATTATTTTCATGTTTATTAAGCAAAAGTAAATTGGTTGTATCTGTCTTATTATTTTTTTAATTGATTTTTTCCTAATTTATAACCAAATGACTAATTAGTCGTGGCCCAAATAGACTTGGCCGAACTGGCCCATAAGGCCTCATTGGGCTGGGGTCAAACCCCCTCCACCTGGCTCGGTCCGACCGAGGGCCAGACCGACCACTGCCATCGCCCTCACCTCGCTCCCCTGCTCGACCCAAACGCCGCCCTCGCCGCTGACCGCCGCCTCCGCCCGGCTCCGGCGATGCTTGCCACCGTCGTCGGTTGCAAATGGACCGGACCTCGCTGATCTACACTGCCATCCCGGTCGATTTGTTCGGCTCGCCGCGCTTGTCCCCGACCTCGGGAACCCTAGCTCGCCGGAGTTCGGCTCGCTGCCGGCCGACTCCGGTCGATTTGTCGTCGGGTGTTTGTGCGGTGCTCTCGACGCATTTGTGCTGGCATTGCCCGGCGCTGTAGGTGCGTGGCGCCCCTCGTGCCACCACTGCTGCCGGTCGTCGACTCCGCCCCACGCACGCGCCGCTCGCCATGTTGACGTGGTGCAGTGCTACGGCTGCTGCTGCGATGACCCTTCGTCGTTGACGCCGGTTGGACGGCGAGGTCCACGCAACCCCGGCGTCGCCCCTACCACTACTCCGCGGCTGCACTGTGAGCTATCTCCTCTCCATCTCACTGCAATTGTTATGGGCTAGTGGCTATGATCTTGTGGGCAGTTGCTGGGTAGCAGCATGGATCAATTACTACCATTTACCTGCATGCTATGATGGTAAAGCCAAATCTCTCTTGGTGGGTGTCCTGTATGTGCTCTGATGCCAAGATGGGGAATGATTATCTCATCCTTGGCATGTGTGGTTTGCTGAGGCTCTATTACTGGTGAAGTATTGGCAGTATTGGTAGTTTAGTTAACTAAAGTAATCCTTTTTATAGGCTTGCATGGTGAGCTTGTGGATGCTTAACAAGAACAGATACATACATGCTTGATCTCTCTGTGTTGCTTGATGGAATTGTATAACTGAAATTATTTCCAGTAATATGAACTGAACATTAGTGTTCAGTGATGATTTATATAGACTTCTTTTACGGATTGTTGCTTGATCAGTTGTTGTTATCAATTGGTTGTGGCTATATTTGAGGATAAATTCTGTGATGCCAAAGAGCACAACATTTATAAGTCCCATTCTAATGGCTTCTGTAGCTTACCAGACCATGTGCATACATAATTAAGTTTGTGGATGGATATGATGAGATTATGTCCCAATTCTGAACAATCTTTATGGCTGAACAGTTTAACTGATGAAAACAGATACTTGCTTGATTTCTTGCCCCTGCCAATGATGCAAAAGGCTGAGGCAAACTTATCTTGGATAAGAACAGATATTTATATGTGGCTTTAATTCCTCTGTGATGATTTTGCATAGCATCACTATGCAAGACTGAGAGAAATCCATCTCTCTACCACCTAGATGAAAATCTAGTGGAAAGGTAGTTTGCTATGATGATTTCATCTACTCCCTTTACTTCCCAGAGATGTCTATGTTACTACTAAGAACAGATTCTAGATGGTTGTGGCCTTGCTTGACAATATGTACTGTGATGCCCCACTCAGAGTGTGCACAATGGATTTAGGATGGAGTTGTGATGGCTGCCATGATCTGGTTCTAGTGGTGCCTTTGGTTGTGGTGGTGTGTAGAAAATAATCACTGGCTTACTAATATACTGATAAGAACATATATTTACTTGATTACTGATCATGCCTATGATGCAAAGTCTGAGGCACAGATTGATAATAAGAACAGATACTTGCCTTGATTCTATTTTTTTCTACTCTGTGATGAACTTAGCATAGCACTTCTATGCTATACTGAGAGTATTCCTGCTACCCCCCTTTATTTTAATTTGTTGTTGATAAGAACAGAAACTACTACTTGTTCTCTTGGTTTGTTCACCTTATTGCTGGAATGTTTTGGGAGATGAAGCTGGTACTAGATCTTTGGATCAGGTGCCCTTCTTCTTCTTTTCAGCTTGTGCTCCTGGCAGTGCTTCTCCTCCTTACTTGGCAGCCCTTCTCCTCCTCTTGATCAACTCTTGGTTTGCTTCACCTTGATCAGCTGGCTTGTTCCTCCTTGCTCAGACTCTGATCTTGAGCTCCACTTGTGTTCATGCTTGCTCCTAATGGTTCTAGGTCATTATTCTGGCTGCTGGTTTGGTTATTGTCCTATGGCTGCCGGCTGATTTGCATAGGATGCAAAAATGCAGTGCGGCTGCCTGCTTTGGTCATGTTTTTATACTGCCGTGGTACTACTGTGGTGGTGACAACACACACCTTGCATGTGGTGTGTGTGCTGTTTGTGTGTGGCCCCTCTCCTTATACAGGTTACCAAGTTGATTTTCTTTGCCTCCTAGAGCAAGGCACGGCTGAGTTGATCATTATCCATAACTTGGCCTTTATTTGCTTGGTACTGCCAAGTGGATTAAATACCATTTGGGCTGTTGCTATTTAGCTGGCTATACCATGTGACTTCCTTGCTAAATACTTGTGGGCTTTGATTCATATTGACTTTCTCATGTTAATGATGAATCAAGATTTCAATAGATGAATTATGATTTAATCTTTTATAAGGAGCTAGTGCTGATTAATCATGGTCATTTGATTAAAAAAAATGTTGCCTTATCTACTTACTTGGTTGGCTGTTAATGAATTGTCCCTATTGACTAAGGATACAATTAAGGTTAATGCCTTGCTGATGCCTTCGATTGGATGAAGATCAATCCTTCTTGATTGCCTAATATTGCCTATTCAATTATTGTTTTCTTGATGCTTGATTTTGCTCAACTTGATCAGTTCCATTGCTCTTTTAGAAAATCTGGACTAGTTCCCAGATTTTCCAGTGCTAGCTCCAAAAGTAATTTGCATCCCCTCAGGAGATGCATACATTTTAATCACCAAACCCTGTTTCTTTGTCTTTGTTGTTTGTTTTGCAGGAAAAGAAGATTAGAAGATTAGAAGATTGAGAAGATTAGTTTAGGATTTTCCTTTTCTTTTATAATCTTTTATTTCAATTTTGTAATTTTTATTTCATTCTTGTAATTTATCTCACTATTTGAGATTTGTAATATAACAAACTCATTTATAATAAAGAACATTATTCTTTATTCAAAATTTATTCATTTAAATTTTAATATAATTATTTGTGGTTTGAATTCCCATTCAATTATATTTGAATTATTCTCTTTCAATTTTGAATTATGAATTCAAATTGTTTCCCCTCAATTTAAGAAAATCAACAAAGGTCATGTCAAAATTTATCGCACTCATGTCGATGACTAACTCAATTCCTATTGACACAAGCGAAACCTCGACCACTTTGAGAGTTTTAATTAAAAGTGCGAAAATTCTTTGGATTTTCTGATGCATGAATGCGATGCACACTTCGGTGTTCTCTCTATTTCTAGCCTCACATCCTGGGATGTTACATGTATCCACTCCATCTGACAAGCCTTCATAGTACCACATTGCAGTAGTAGTACTAATTACTGTAGATAGCTTTGCAGTATAACTACTTAGTAGATAGCTTTTACTGTATTTTTCATTGCAGACAAGCCCCTTATAAACATCTGGCAGCGGGGGCCACGCACGAACGGATTAGGAGCTACGGGGCAACTGCCATGTAAATCTAACACTACTTTTGTGCGAAACTTGCTTAGGCAGAGCCATCCTTTGCTGAGACGCAGCTACATACATCAGTTGGCCCTTGATGAAATGTCATGGCGAGTTGCCAGCACGATCAAAGTAGCCATCATGCATGTCGATAAGGGACACATGCAGATTGGTGCGCGCGAGATCTTCGTAGTTGGTGGCTTGCCCAGGCTTGGCGGCTCCAGATTGCACGGCCGGCCAGGTCTGGTGTCCGTGCGCACGATCTTGGTGATGACCCTGCTGCCGCGCGCATTGCGGGCACGGCACTAGATGAAGGACACTCGCCTTCACTAGAGGTGAGATGGGCGAGCAAGCCAGCAGTTGCCGTGGACGCGGCCGCTGACGAGACGAAATACTCGAGGCGGCTCCGTCGCAAGGCGGCGCCGGGCGGTACCAGCTTGGTGAGGACCATGCTCCAGACATGTGCGCTGCGCCGCAGTGGTGGCAGTGGCACCACACGCGCGGGTTCAGTGCGGCCAGGCGACCCAGCAAGCAGGCCCGCGTCCGGGACCGCATGAACCACCGGAAGACACCGTGGTAGGCGCCAAGGTGGTCGTCGGTGTCGGGAACCACGGGCACGTACATCAGGTCGCCCCTGCATCGACGCGACAGGAAGCTCCGGCGGGATGTCTTGGAGAAGCGCGACACCTTGGTGAGGTGCCCCGTCACGGGCGCGGCCGTCCCTACCGCCGCCGCGCCGGAGAGCATCTCTGCCAGCGCCGGCCACCCACCACCTATGTGACCTGGAGGCCTCCTGCTGCGGCCGCCGTGAGCGACGCCACCATCTGCGACGCGCGGGAGATGCAGAGCTCGCGCCAAAGCACGCGCTCCGCGACGGCGCGGAGGCGGCGACTGACGCTCGCCGCCGTGCACAGCGCCTACAGTCTTAGTTGTTGGAGCGGAACAAGAGCGACATCACCCTACTCGTTCAGGATCCCCGTGCTCACGCCGCTGTAGCGCGGTGACCCAGTGCCGCCGCCATCCCGGTACCTCGAGCTGCCAACAACGCCGGCAGCCCGTCGCCGCCACTAGACTCACCACGGAACTGTCGCGTGTTCCGCCGCGTCCACACCTTGCTCATCAATCGCATGGTAGCTGAGAAAGTACACCGCGGTCCATGATTCGAGGAAACGCCATGACCGTAGTCCGCGGTAACGGCGCCTACCTATTAAATGCGCCATGTGACACTGTTTCAAACTTGAGATACGTTTCATATACAACAGGCTATATATACACTCATGGACGAGAGACGCGCTGTGCGAGGATTGGTCAAGTTGCCGAGATCATCTGGACACGGGTTCCAAATTGAGTTTCCGGTCAATAATTTTATACAAACTTTATAGTAGTAGGAGTACTGATCATAATACAGTCCAGCCCAGCCCATAAGTTTTCGGGGCCCCGAGGAGATTTCCTACAGTACTTTCCAACGTCGGTAGGCCGAAGTATTTATTAGAAAAGGAAACAAACGAGGGGTGCACCTGTCAGCAATTACGAATTCTGGTTCTTCTTCTCGTCTTCGATTAGAAAAGCGGAGCGACGGGGGTTTAGCCGCGGCGCCTCTTTTCCTCTCTCCCAAATCTAGGGTTTCCGGCTCTCATCCATCCACGAATCGCCCCCCATGGATTTCGACGAGTACGAGTACCTGGAGAAGACGGTGGAGCTCTCCGCGGCTCCGTCAAACGGGGCCGCCGCAGCTCCCGGATCCGACGGGAAGGAGCGCAGCTCCCGCCGCCGGAGCAGCGCCGGCGACGAGGAGCGCGACGACGGCAGCGAGCGTAGGTCGAAACGCTCCCGCTCCGAACACCGCGACCGCGATAGGGACCGGGACCGCGAGAGCCGGGAGCGCCACCGCGGCAGCCGGGAGCGGCGGGACCGGGAGGAGAAGGAGAAGGAGAGGAGGAGCCGCGACCGTGACCATGACCGCGAGCGGGAGAAGGAGAAGGAGAGGGAGCGGAGGAGCCGCAGCAGGTCGGAGCGCCGTCGTGAGGACGACGACCGCGAGCGCCACCACCGCGAGCGCGACTACCGTGACCGCGATGTCAGGTGCCGATTCATGACTCTCAACTTTATTATCCAAGTAGCTGTCATATGAATAGTGCGATATTTGCTATTGTGAATTTCAATCCTCGATCCACTTTATAATAGCTATGAATGAACTTCATGGATACGTATAGTCAAAGTTGCCCCCAATTGTTATACTTCTTTTAGGCCATTGCATTTTATGGTATAAACCAAGTGATGTTTGGTATTATAAATTCCATCGTAAATTGCCTCTTTCATAGCTATATAACCTCATGATGGTTGTATATAGTCAAAGTTGCCCCAATGACTGTTATGCTCCACCGTCATTGTCCAATTCTTATGCTTTTTACCGTCATGCGCCTGGGTTGCTGAGCATTTGCGGTTGTGGATTGTCTGTGTGCCATCTAGAATAGATAAGACTGGGGTACTAGCCTGGTGTTAGGCTATCTCTTGTACCCCCCTCCCTTTACTTGGTATATGTGGTCTGCCACAGTGCCACTCCCACCTGCCGCCGCCACTGTATGTGGTCGCCGTCGCCCTCCTTTGATGGGCATAGCGACTTAGAAGGGAAGGTATGTGTTATCCTTCTTACATCCACAAAATTATCCCCCAAACATAGCATCTAGCTTACATATTAAATATAATAGCCAGACGACAGCCAATGATTTGTTCAGCAACTCAAAATTTTGCTAGTTGTAGATCAAGGGTTCTTATGTCTAAATAAAGTTAGACATTTGTATGGACCTGCAGATTCGATATGCTACTTTGCAGTCTTCCCTTGGTCTTAGCCTGACCTTGGATATCAGCTGTTATGGTTCCTTTATTATGAGACATTAGTTAGCATCACATTATAGGGTATTATCATCCGTGTCTCTGAAAGCAATGATGCCATCTGTAATTACAGATTCCCTGCATCCAGAACATGGAGCTGAACTATATTTCTCCTGTTGCAGAAATCCTGGTGGAGGGGTGTATTGGGATTTTTTACCGAAGCATTGCATCTTATTGTAAAGAGAACTCAATGTTTGTCCCCTTGCAGAAACAAGCTTTTTAAAATTTTCTCTCCCTTGCGGGAGATTTAAAGTCGAGTTACCTAAATGATGCATCTCTTATAATGCAGGGACCGCCCCTTTTTTTGGTTTATTTTAAGGTCTTGCGACTCTATGGAATGTCGAGTAAGGAGTCATAATTGACTAATTAGAACATTTTATTTGCAATGGTTTACAAATGCCAAGTCCTATATCCAAGTGGCGACACCTTCAAACTGATCCCACAGTCTTGTAGCCTCTTGACCTGCACATAGTATGACTGGACTTGTATTAAGAAAAATAGGCGATATTCTCAATGTATAATTGCAAATTTTTGAACCAACAATGTAGGTTCTGAATTCTTATTTTCTGTTTCACCTTTTCTGTACATCCAAGCTTATGAATATGTTCTCTTTGCAGACGTAGAAAAGAAGACGGTGCCGAACCTGAAGCCGATCCAGAAAGAGATCAAAGAACTGTATTTGCTTTCCGGGTTTGTATTTACAAAGAAAGTTACACTTTGTAGTATATGAAATATTTGGAACTTTATAATTGTAGCTAATGACTGTAAACATGATGACAGCTTCCTTTGAAGGCGGATGAAAGAGATGTGTACGAGTTCTTTTCAAGGGCTGGGAAGGTAGACCCACTGCACTTACACCCTTTTTTGTTCTAGTAATCAGCCTGTTATTTTACTTACTGAGATAGTTAAACATCTGTGATATGTGTACTATATACACTTCTGGTTCGCTGATCTTTTTTCTAAATTAAACAGATATTGAGTTGGCTCTTTTGAAGAAAAAACTAGTTTTCTAATTAGTTTAACCCGTGCTTAACAAATGTATGTTTATGCCTCGTTTTCCACTTCACACTATGTAGTGATAAAAAATATTTCTATTGCTTTTCATTTATTGCTTTTTGTGCATTATTTTAATCAACCAATCTTTGATGTGTTAATTTTGTAGGTTCGGGATGTCCGCCTCATCATGGACCGAAACTCACGACGTTCTAAAGGAGTTGGGTGAGTATATAATTATATGTTTTATATATATTTGACGTATATTGTCTTGCATGGTTATGCCATCATTGCTCTCTTCAGATTCTCTTCTAATTTTATTTCTCTTGAGATGATCAATAGAAGATGGAATAGGCAATGATATTTTGACAGTCAGCAATGCTGAAAACTAACACATTTGATCCTCACTGTTGGATACCGTTTCTATGCATTTCAAAATGACTTTGGTGAAAGTAGGGTGTAATTAAGTTGTGTGAAGGAAAATAAAGTAAATTTGTTGGATTGATTTTTTTAATTGCACAATCTTTGTCTCTTGAAATAGAGATGAACTTCTTGACAGCTGATATTCTGTTTTTCGTGATGCTATCGCATTGCCAGGTACATTGAATTCTATGACGTTATGTCTGTTCCAATGGCAATTGCTCTTTCTGGTCAGCCACTTCTCGGTCAACCGGTGGCTGTTAAGCCATCAGAGGCTGAAAAGAATTTAGTTCAGTCAACTGCTACTTCAAGTGTAGCAGCTTCAGGTGGAGCAAGAAAGTTGTATGTTGGAAATCTTCATTCCAATATTACAGAAGAACAATTGCGACAGGTAAATGGGCATTGTTGATTTTTCTTTAGAAGTTCATAATTATTACTGTTGCATATGTATTCTTGTTTATAATGTGTGCATGCTATAGTGATTTAATGGGTTTCTTTTCCAGGTCTTCGAATCATTTGGAATGATTGAGCTTGTCCAGCTGCCTGCAGATCCAGTTACTGGACTATGTAAAGGTTTTGGTTTTGTTCAGGCATGTATCTTGTTATGCTTCAGTCCATGTTTCTGTTTGTGTATAATTATCAGCTTCTCACTTTGTTCTGTCTCATCACTTAGTTTGCACGTCTTGAAGATGCCAAAGCTGCTCAGAGTTTAAATGGTCAACTCGATATTGCTGGAAGAGTAATCAAGGTAACCTTTTTCTTATGTGTTACTTGCAGCCCTCTTGTCGTGTTAACTCCTTCAATATACGCATTATGCCGCCTGACAATATGTAATCACATATCATGACCAGGTTTCAGCTGTGACGGACCAAGCGGGAGTGCAAGCCAGTGGGGCAACAGCTGGGGATTTGGACGATGATGAAGGTGGAGGCTTGGTGAGTACCATCTCTGCGAAAAAAAATTATTACTAGGAATTTTTGTACATGATTCTCTTGTTTAAGTTGGGTTACTTGGGACATGATATATGCTCGTATTTTACATGAGAAATTGGGAAAAGGTTTTCATATCTTGGTATTCAACTAGCCTATTGTGTAGGTTTAGTACACCCAGTCAATACCCTATCCACATTTGCATACTTTTTAAATTTGTTTTATTCAACCATACTGCTGTGGGTTCTGAGGTATCTAATGTGTTCCATGAATGATGTACGTGGATTGCATCAGAGATGCTCTCTGTACTTTTTCAGTTTGTCAGTACACCTTTCCATGATCTTCTGCTTTCTAAGTAATCAGCTATAAAATCACTGTTACACTGGCGGGGACTGAATGAGGCTGTTTTCAAATGTTATCTAATAGCTTAATATCTATTTTCATCGTCTGACTTGTATACTGATTTATGTAGGCACTGAATGCTAGCTCGAGAGCTCTTCTTATGCAGAAACTGGACCGTAGTGGCATTACAACCAGGTATACTTTTTGTGAACTTGATGGATTTTGTATGTCCTTATGTTGTCCTATACAGAATATTTTCTTGATGTGATGGCAGTTTTTCCTTCTAGTCTTCCATTGCTTTAGCGCTGAGTCCTTGTTTCGTTAGCGGAAAGCTGTTTCTAAAGATTATTCTGAATTTTAGCTGTTCTTTATTCTATAGGCATGTCTCTACCAAAATAATATGCAATATTTTATGTTAAATATAACTGCTTAGTCTTGCATTATGACTTATGTTCAAATTTTGGGAAAAACAGACTCCATGTCGATGCACTCTCCCAACCATGGTTTTAAAGGCGTCGCCTAAGCGTCGCCTTAGCGTCGGAGCGCCCAGAAACCTCGAGGCGTCGTGCTCGTCGTGGACTGCCGTCAAAGGCGTCCATATTGGACCGCCTAGGCGTCCAGGTCGTCGCTTAGGCGTCGAGGTGGTCGCTCTGGGCGATTTTGGACGCCCTGGTCTGGTCGAGCGGGAAGCACAGCAGCTGAGCGGGAATTCAAATTGGAGCGGGAAGAGAAGAAATTGGTGGCGGGAATTGAGGGGAAAAGAGAGAGAGAACAGGGAGGAACCAACCAGTCACTCCAATTCGACTGATTGGAGAGAGAGGAGCTCTCTCCTCTCGGGCGCTCCGACTCCTGTGGTCGAGCGGAAACAGAGCAGCCCGAGCGGGACTCCAAAATTGGAGCAGGAATTGGAGAAATTGGAGTGGGAATTGGAGGGGAATAGAGACAGAGGACAGGAGGGAACCGATTACTCACAGTAATCCACTGATTGGAGAGATAAATTGGTGGGCTGGGAGGGAAATTGGGGGCGGGAGAGAAGAGAGAGAGGAGGGACCAGGGAGGGAAATTGGGGACCAGGGATAAGGAAAAGAGAGGGAAGAGAGAGAGAGGGGAACAGACCAGGGGGACCAGAGGAATCAGACTGGGAGAGAAGAGAGAGAGGAGGGAGCTCCTCTCAAGCTTCTGTGGACTTCTCCCTCTGACGCAGCCCTCCAAAGGCGTCGCCTTGCAACCCGCCTTGAGCGCCTAGGCGTTGAGGCGCCCCCCCAGCGCCTTGGGACGCCTTGCCGCCTTTAAAACCATGCTCCCAACATACATATTAGCTTCTCTCTCTAAAAAAAACACATACATATTAGCTCATTTTAGTTTGAGCTTTGCACATGATGCCACTCATCCTAAACCATGTCATAACTGCTTAAGATAGTTGTAAATTTCTGACATTTGAAGTGGTCCAGACAACTGCAGATGCTTACTGATATCTATGGCTGAATACTTGTTCTCTTTAATTTACATAAGTTGTAGATCAAGGATTGCCTGGCCTTCATTTTATGGTTGATTCGTATAAAATGTCCATTATATTACTTGTAAGAGTTGCCACCATTTGTATCAAAATCTTTCGTTATTGACCTCTATTATATTATCGTCAGGATTCATCCACCACTACAGCAACACTGTTACCATGTATATCTAGCTTGTGAAGGTCATTCTCCATGGACCTCTTCCAATTCTCTGGTGTAATTGGTTTTGTTGAAATGTTTTGTTTTACTGCAGTTTTCAAATTTAATATTAATTACATTAACTGTGAATTTTAAGAGGGTTCTTGAGAGATGAGGGAAGTACTGAAGCTTTTAAATCTAACTGTCAATTGCATTGACTGCAAAATTTCAACAGAATGAAGGATGATTTTTCTTCACATGTGAGGAAAAAACTGTTAAATGTTCTTGTGGTGTCCGGCTGTTGCATATATCAAAAAGTTAGGCTGGCGTGAAATCTGAGCCATGATACTTATAATTTTTTCTCCCTGTTAAAAATTATGCGTTAATAATTAGTTTATCATAAACACATTTTTCTTCTTCTCTCTCTTTGTATCTCTACAGAATGCTCTCATTTAATGTCAGCTTCTTCTGTCAATCCGCAGTTTGACTTCTGGGATGGGTGCTACAGGTGTGAACACTTCCGTGGCATTAGCACCTCTATCAGTTCTTGGTGCTCCTACAGCCACTCCTTTGCTACAGACAGCAGTATCTGGTCTTGGTCTAATTCCAGGGGCATCTCTTCCGGCTATTACCCAATCCATTGACATGGCTGAATGCCTACTGCTCAAGAATATGTTTGATCCAGCTGTGGAGGTAATTTGTAGCTTCTTATATTTTTTAATTACCTGCAGTAACAGTTTTCTTGTTTATTAGTCTGGAGGAGCTTGTCTCTCTCCTTTTGGTTGAACAAAACCATTTGATAACTTATGACTTCTTATTTGCAGACGGATCCAGATTTTGATTTGGATATTACAGATGATGTTCGAGAAGAATGTTCTAAGTATGGCCAAGTAAGGCATATTTTTGTCGACAAGTAAGTAAACTGATTCATCATATATTAGTGTATGTCAAGCCATGCATTCAGAATTCATCTTTTTGTTGGTTCACTGGTGGGTATGCTGCATTATTTAAACTATATGTACTTGTAGAGTTCTTTGTAATGAAATCTGTAGTGGATTATCTTAAGACACAAGCATTTTCTGCACAGTTAATTATTTGTTTGCTCAGTCGGTAGCTAATACCAGTGTGAAAGCTACTTATAATCAATGCTTTTTGGTCTTAGTTTGCAAAGTGCACGTACCGTGCACGGGGCGACCAACACACGAGTCTCCTCGTGGTCGTCGACTAACCCAGAATCCATGAGATTCACATAGCTTAAAGTGCTGGACCATACTAAATTTGCTTTAAAGCGTGAACTGTTTGGCTTTTATTGTTTGTTGTGGCCCTTCCCCCTTGCATAAAAATACACTACTTTTGGTTCTGGAACTTATTGTCATGTGTAATATATAGCACATACTTGTGACCTAACGCCAAGTTCAGATCGTATCTGCCTTGAGAAGACATGCCATCTACGCAATAATGACAATTATCATGGCCTAACCCTATGTGTTGCCATAATTTTGCAGAAATACTGCAGGCTTTGTGTACCTGCGGTTTGATAGCATAACAGCCGCTATGGGTGCACAAAAAGCACTCCAGGGGAGATGGTTTGCGGGGAAGATGATCAGTGCAACTTACATGGTATGAAATGCTACTCCTTCATTAACATTGAGTTTTTTCTTATATTTAGCAATTTTGGTTGATCACTCACGAGTTTGTTGGTCCTTGTTATGTCAGTCTACTAAGCAGTATGAAGCGAAGTTCCCAGAGCTAACTGGGTAGGGGATAACTGCTTGCTTTGGCATCGTGTACCTGATATTCTATATCGCAGCATGCGAGCGTTGTTGTATGGAGAGTATCGGTCACTCAGTTGTAACATGATTAATCAAGAATTCAAGCGAGGTTGTAGTATTGAACTATTGGATGATTATCTGCAATTAAGTTAAAAAGATGTGGCTTTAGTTTTGCAATTTTGATCTCATAAACTGGATTTGGTAATGTTGGTGTTGTACATTATTGTTTGCCTTACTCCATTCATGGTCATTTTAGCCAGTTCATGAGACTATTGCACTCTCCTAACCTTACAGAATATAAAATCGTCAATCTAGGTCTTACACTTCCGGCCAGAGCTAATTTATCGTTTTCTCTTGCTAATAGAACACTCGTGGCATTACCACACGCCTTTGTTAAAGTTGTCTGGTTACAGGTTTTCTTGATAAAGGGAATATGTTAAAGGGTTTTTTGATAAAGGAAATATATTAAAGGGAATATATTTATACTAAGATATACCAAATACGCCAACCTTTTGCAACAACGCAATGTCAAGGATGTACAAAGACAAAATAGAAAATAAAATAACTGCCCCGCTAAAGCAATCAAAAACTTGCAGCAACAAGACTGAAAAAAGTCTTCCAAACTGACGCATCTAGTGCATAAGTGTCTTCGTCGTGAAGGTCTAATTAACATGGTGAGATCTCAAATTTTCACCCTCAAAAAGTTCAGTCTCCACACAATGTCTTTAACAAAAAATAAATAAATAGAAAGCTACCATTGCCAAATACAACCTCTAAAAGGTAAAGCATAGGGTTTTCACACCAGAAACTGGACGTGGAGCTATCGCCGCCCATATTCACCGACAATGCTGCTACAAAATGCTAATTATCCGACTCACAGACATCACATGCGCAGTTTTGACATGGACACTGCCTTGATCCCGCCCAATCCTCCAATCGACGGTCAAAACTGCAAGCACGCAATGAATAGTGAAGCGTCATATTCTTTAGAGTCTATCCGATCTTCTTTAAACACGACCGTCTTGATCCCCTATCAACACCTTGATAATCAAGCCAATCAAAATATCCAGGGCATAACCAAGGTGAAAGGAGGTCGCCAGATGTGCCCAGACCAACCAAATCAAAAAACTAGTTGGAGGATAGAGGATGCTAGGGCTAAGAAACGGAAGCAGATAACGCGTGTATATACTATTATATCTCTGTAATTCTTGTTTAAAAACTTGTATTTCTGCAAAGTACAATAAGATAGGTTTATTCTTATCTCACATTATGGAAATAATTGCATTCAAAAGAGGCACGCGAGTGACCAAATAGTATGACCCTAGTAGCAACCGGTAGAATCCAAAATGCTGGTAAATTATTGATACCCCTAAAGACTAGTTCGCGGCGGATGCTTAAGCATCGATCAATGAATGATATCCGATTCTCCATTAGTGTTTTTTTTGCTGTTGGGAAAAAAATACAAGTGGGCAACGGTATTACTCTCTCTGTTTATAATATAAGAGGTTATAGCTTTTTTATAGATTTATTTATTTTAATATCTATGTAATCTACTTTTAGTA
>QXEO01001345.1:0-17488 GCA_007115705.1 Dactylis glomerata | reverse complement strand
ACATCCGCTGATGAGCTAGAGGAGATTGACATCGGTCCTGGGGATAGCCACGACCGACATTTATCAGCAAAAGTTAGATCCGAATCTGCGGGGTCCGATGATAGCTTTGTTGAAAGAATATCCAGATTGCTTTGCCTGGGACTATACGGAGATGCCCGGGTTAGACAGGAGCATCATTGAGCATCGGCTCCCGCTTAAAAAAAGAGGGTTTCGGCCATTCAGCAGCGAGCACGACAGATTAAGGCCGAAATTTTAGAGGAAGTCAAGAAAGAGATCGAGAAAATGTTGAAAGCTGGGTTCATCAGGCCATGCAGGTATGCTGAGTGGATTTCTAGTATCGTACCTGTAGAGAAAAAGGATGGCCGATGGCGTGTTGCCATAGATTTTCGGGATCTCAATAGAGCCACTCCAAAGGATGAATATCCGATGCCGGTAGCAGAGACATTGATCAACGCAGCTGCTGGTCATAAGGTCTTGAGCTTTATGGATGGCAATGCCGGTTACAATCAAATTTTTATGGCTCCAGAAGATATACACAAGACTGCATTCAGAGTCCCAGGTTCGGTGGGGTTGTTTGAATATGTAGTCATGACATTTGGACTGAAGAATGCCGGCGCCACATACCAAAGAGCCATGAATTACATTTTCCATGATCTGATCGGCAAGCTGGTGGAGATTATATCGATGACGTGGTAGTCAAGTCTGCTTCAGTACAAGGACACTTGGACGATCTGCGACGCGTCCTGGACCGAACCAGAAAATTCGGACTACGGATGAATCCAAAGAAGTGTGCCTTCGGTGTGACGGCCGGTCAGTTCTTGGGTTTCTTGGTCCATGAACGCGGAATTGAGATCGGCCTGAAAAGTCAGGAGGCAGTGCGAACAATGAAGCCACCTACCACGAAGAAAGAACTGCAGTGTCTCATCGGCAAGATCAACTTCGTCAGAAGGTTCATCTCCAATCTGTCAGGAAGAATAGAGCCGTTCATGGGACTGGTGAAAATTAAATCTGATGAGGAGTTCGCTGGGGGATAGAACAACAACGAGCCTTCGACGAGATCAAAGAATATCTAACGAAGCCGCCAGTGTTGGTTCCACCGCAGCAGGATAGGCCGTTCTACATTTACTTGTCAGTAGCTGACACGTCCATCGCCTCGGTGGTGGTGCAAGTTTATGATGGTCTGGAGCGAGTTGTGTTTTACATCAGCAGAAGGATGCTGGATGCAGAGACGAGATATCCTGAGATCGAGAAGTTATGCCTCTGCCTATTTTTCACCTGCACCAAGCTGCGACACATCTTGCTGTCAGCAGAGATTATCATCATATGCAAATCAGATGTCATAAAACATATGCTGTCGGCTCCTGTGTTGAAAGGCCGACTCGGCAAATGGATGTTTGCATTATCGGAATTTGATATCCGGTATCAACCCGCCAAAGCGGTTAAGGGACAGGCGTTGGCCGATCTTATTGCTGAACGAATCAACACTGATATAGCAGCACTGTCTGTACGTGCATGGGCTATGTTTTTCGATGGATCGGCTTGTGATGATGGTTGCGGCATCGGCATTCTACTCGTGTCGCCCCGGGGGGCAACATATTCCTTCTCCATCAGGCTATCTACCCCTTGCACCAACAATGTCGCTGAGTATGAGGCAATACGCAAGGGAATGGAGTTGCTCATTGAAGCCGGAGCAGAAGCAGTGGAACTTTTGGAGACTCCAAATTGGTGATTTCCCAACTCACGGACGAATACAAGTGTGAGAGCGAGTCACTCTTCCCATTATGGTTGCAATGCCGTGAGCTGATGGCACAGTTCAGGTATCTAAACTTTAACTGGATCCCGCGGTCGCAGAATACCGAGGCGAATGATCTCGCACAAATGGCTTCAGGCTACAAGGACATAGCAGATGGAACTGATGTTCAGGTACAGTTCCTGAAGGCGGACGACTGGAGAGCCGATATCTTCAATTACTTGAAAGATTCGGCTCGGGGGGCACCTAAACGGATAAGGTACAAGGCCATGAAGTATGTGCTTATTGGGGATGACATGTTCTACAGGACTTTGGAAGGGTTACTGCTCAAATGTCTGGGGCCAGCCGAGGCAAATCGGCTTCTACACGAGGTACACGAAGGCGCCTGTGGAACTCACCAATCGGCTCACAAGATGAAATGGTTGATCAGGCGATCAGGGTTTTATTGGCCCACCATGCTTGAGGACTGTTTTAAGTACTATAAAGGGTGTCAAGCATGTCAGAAATTCGGGAAGATTCAGATGGTACCTGCATCAGCGATGAACCCCATCATCAAGCCTTGGCCATTCCGAGGTTGGGGCATGGATATGATTGGCAAGATCAACCCTCCATCAAGCAAAGGCCACATGTGGATTTTGGCCATTACGGATTATTTCACTAAATGGGTGGAAGCCGTCCCTATGAAGTCAGTAAACTCGAAGGATGTTATCAATTTCGTGAAAGAACATGTCATTCATAGATTCGGGATTCCCCAAACTATCACGACCGATGGAGGTTCGGTCTTCATTTCTCACGAGTTTAGAGAGTTCTGCGAGGACACGGGAATTAAGCTGATCCGATCATCTCCATATTATGCTCAAGCAAATGGGCAAGCTGAAGCGTCCAATCAGAGCCTTATCAAGCTGATCAAGAGAAAAATCGACGAGCACCCTAGGCGTTGGCACGAGGTTTTGTCAGAAGCTTTGTGGGCTTATCGCATGTCATGTCATGGAGCGATAAAAACCTCGCCATACCATCTAGTCTATGGACAAGAAGCCGTATTGCCATGGGAGATTACGGCTGGATCGAGACGTGTCACTTTTCAGAACGATCTAACAACTGAAGAATATGCAGCCCTGATGAGTGACAGTGTTGAGGATTTAACTGAACTTAGGCTGTGGTCGCTTGAGAAAATTAAAGAGAACAAAGCCAAGGTAGCTCGTGCATATAATAAGAAGGTGAGACCAAAGGAGTTCCACGTTGGTGATCTGGTATGGGAAGCTGTATTGCCATTGGGAACTAAGGATGCAGCATACGGTAAATGGTCTCCAAATTGGCACGGGCCATACAGGGTCGACCAAGTTTTAAGGGGCAACGCGTACATGCTTGAGGAGCTGGACGGTGTGAAATTCCCAGTGACTGTCAACGGTCAGCATCTCAAGAAATATTTCCCAAGCATATGGGATGATGGACAGTGAAATATGGGGGCCGATACATGAAATCGGCCAGTAAAAAAAAATATATCCAGTAAAATATGGGGGCCGATACATGAAATCGGCCAGTAAAAAAATATATCCAGTGAAACATGGGGGCCGATACATGAAATCGGCCAAATAAACAGTGCACAGCCATCGACTCTCGAGGTTCAGACTGTTACGAGCAGGTGTCAGGTTACATGAATAAGCTACTGAAGGAATGCCTCGAAGGCACGGAGGGCGTCAGCACGGACACGATCCACCTCGGCGATCTCGGCTACGTCATCATCGTCCTTGCCCGTCACTAGCTGCTTGCTCAGGGCACGTATTTCTGCCAGATCAGTCTTCAGTTGAGCTTTGAGGCCTTCTGCTTCGTCTTGGGAGCGGGCGATGAATGCTTCCTTGTCATGAATGAGCTTTTTAGTCGCCCGGACCTTCTCTTCGAGATCTTCCAATTCCTTTTTTAAGGATGCAAGCTCGGCGGTGCTGACAGAGGTGTCAGTTTTGGCATCCAGAGACGCCTTTTTCTCATTGAGCCGCTGACATTTGGCTGCAATATCGGCCTTCAGTGGGAGTTGGGCGTGGCGTAGATTGATCCTCTCACGAGCCAACTTCACCCTTGACCCGTAGAAAGACAGAGTCACAACTGGCCAAAGCTTCACCTGCAATGCTACCGGGAGTTGGTCCTTGATTTCGTCAAGAATACTCTTCACCTCTTCAGAACCCTCGACCAACCTCTCGATTGGGGAGGACAGCAAGGCTTTAAGATGCTGGAATTGAGGTAGAACAGCGCTTGCTCGTGGTTCATCGTTGGCGGCAGAGGGAGCTGGTTCGATGGATTCAGGGTCGAACGTCAGCAAGCCTGAGATATCACAACCCTGGCAGGCAGAAGTGGCGTCAGTATACGTCAAACAGGGAAGGATGAGTCGAAAGAAGCGAACGTCAGTATACGTCAAATAGGGAAGGATGAGTCGAAAGAAGCGAACATACCTCTCCTGAGATCAGGGGGAAAGCCGACGGCGAGACAATCGGCTCGTGTGTTGTTGCTGATGGCTTGGCCAGATTGGCAACCGTTTCATCTATACCTTCAGGGATTACTAGATCCAGGCTTGCGGAAGGCATCGGCACTTCCCCGACTTTCCCACTAGGAGTGTCCTTCGTCTGCATGAAAGGTGCTTAGCCGATATGAATAGCAATGAATCGGCATAGAAAAGGAGTGGTAAGAGTGTGGAGGATAATTACTTTCGAAGCCTCCTGGCTCGGAGAAGAAGTTTGCAGTCCCTTACGAGCCCTCTTGGGGCTCACAGGTTGCCCCGCCTCGACTGCTGCTCGGGGGGCAACAGGTTCAGGAACAGGCCTTTTCCTGGAAGCCGATGGTGGCACATCTGGCTGGCTCGGTGTGGTGGTTCTCTCAGAGTCTGCTGAACTCGAATCTCCTCGATTGGATTGTGTTTCCTCGCTGGAGGTGTCTTCGATGGAGACCTGTAAGAAAGGGAGAGTTGATAAGCACGAGCATGTTTACAAAGATAAATGAGATCAACCAAGGCAGGGATCAGCGTACGTGCGAGAGCTCTGGAGAAGGGCTCCGGCGCCTCAAAGTTTTCTTGGCCACTATCTTCCTCACCGCCGTTCTTGTTTTAGTTGGAACTCGGGGGGCAGCTGACCCGGAAGTTGCTTGGCTCTTGGAAGCTGATTTTGGTGATATCGGCTGGTTCTGCATCACGACCTGTTTCAAAGGTGGCGAGTTTTTGCAGAAAAGGACCACAGGAGCTGGTGGGAGGAATTCGAAGGGGGAGCCATCCTCGTTGGTAGGTTCTGGACCATCTTGTTGCTGCAAGGAGACAGAGCAGGATATTAAAAGCATCGTCGTGAGCTGCATCAAGAAAATTTACAAGTAGCAGTACCTGTTCTATGGGGATGTCATATTCAGCATCGAGCTGTTCCAGCAATGGTCCCAGAGCTCTCCTGAAGGCATGAGTCTTCCACATCGACCACCAGTTCTCAAAACCATCGGTTGATGAAGTGAAAGTGAGGTTGTTAGGAATTGGGATGGTCAGAGCATCGAAGAAAGAATAACACCTCTGACTGATGAGAGAATCGGGCAGGTCAGCTCTGCTCTCTGTGAGGTGGTGGAGAAAGAAATGAGGAGGTACTTGCCCAAGGCCAAATTGCCGAGCTGCTACGACCGGCTGGTAGAACTCGTATCCAGGTTTGATTATTCTGTTGGATGTGCTCATGCCAACTGGGAGGAAGCAGGGACGGATCACGGTGGAAAATAGTTGCCGAGTGCTAGTGTCATCGGCAAAGTTGTCCAGCCTGAAGGAGATTGGATTTTCAAAATTTTCCGATTCCTCCGTGTAAGGAAAGAAGATAGGATTGTCCAGGCCTTGGAAGAAAATGCTGAACCACTTGGATGCTTCATGAGGAATCAGTTTACTACCTGGCAGGCTATACAGAGCTTGGCCGTAGCTGGTGCATCGGATCTGCTTCCCTTTGGCGTCTGGAAAGGTGCAACTTGCCAAAAGGGGGAAGTTTGGGATATGGTTTTGAAAGTACAGCTGAGCCCATAGTTGAATAAACCACCAAGGACCTCCTGTTTTGACTGCTATGTGGGAGGATAGTTTGACAGACATCAACTGGAGATATCGATAGACTTCTCCAAGGAACAGTTTACCGATGCCAAGTTGAGTGCCTCTGGCAAGTTCGTAGGCCAAGGGAAGATAATTCTTGGTTGGAGCAAGGGAAGGGCCACAGAATATAAAATGTTCCAGCCAGAAATTGAGGAAGGCCGTGTGTTCTTTCTCTGTGACAGGGCCCTTAGTTTTCATGTGGCTTCGAAGATAAGCACCCCAGTTCGTGCAATCTGTTTTGGAAGAAAGCTTGAAGGGGACTTTTGGCAGCATAAAAGCAGAGGGGCTGGGTGATGTGACGTCTAGACCAGTGATCATCACCACGTCTAACAGAGTTGGTGTCATGGGGCCATGGCCGAACATGAAGCAGTTCAGAGCATCAGACCAGAAGTAGCCGATGGTTTTTAGAAGATTCTCATGTTTCTCAAGGGGAGACAGTGACAAAGTCAAGGCATCGGCTATTCCTGTGGTTTCCCATTGGGATTGGTAAGTTTTGGCTACCCTACTGTACCAAGAAACCCAATATTCGGGAGGATTAGGCCAGGCTCGTAAGCAGTCGGCCCAAGAATCTAAATCTAAGTTTTGGCTTACGAAGGGAATTCTGTTTGCCTCGCAAGAGATCAGATGGGCAGGACTAGATTCTGTACGGGGGCCAAGGCAGAGAGAATTGGGGAGAGAAGGATGCGGCAGCAGAATGTCTGAAACCTAAAATTTCAATGATGGGATAAAGCATTAATTCAGGTGTTTGCTATTAATTCTAGCACCGTGCTCGGTTTGCGAGGAACAGTTAAGGATTACCTTCAGGCCGGAGACTGCTGTGTTGGCGCTGGACGATTCTGCCATCTAATTCGCCGGCGGAGATGGATCTATGCGGTGGGGAATCTAGGGTTCGTGTCGCCGTGAGCCCGGTTTGTTCAATGAGGCAATTGGAGGTCTGAGTTAGCCTTTTTGAAGATGGTTGCAGGTTACCGTTGAAATTGGAAAGTGACCGCTCAGACTTGTCTAAATAAGCGACCGAGTTTGACCTTGCCAACGTTTGTGGGAAAAGCCGATGTGTTGCCATCGGCTCTTTGGGCTTTGACTTGGTTGATCGAATCAAACGTGGTATGGTGAAAGCCGATTCGTTACTATCGGCTTTTGGAACGTTGACCTATTTGACTATCGGCAAAATCAAATTGGGGAGAAGCAAGCTTTGTTGATTCCAAAGATGGTTGTTTACAATGAAGCCGATTGCTTACAAAATGGGGATCTACTACTAGTACTACTACTTCCTAATCTAAAAGGCGGCGTCGTCGTCGTCGCCGTTGCCATTGCCGCCGCCGTCTTCGCTATCATCGGCGCTGCTGCCGGCGTGGTCCTCACCGCTGCTGCTGAAGTTGTCAGCGGGGGCCTCCTCGTCCTCGTCGTCGTCGTCGGTGTCCTCGCTGGACCCGGCGCGGAAGCGCTTCACCGGCGGGTACTCGTCGGAGGAGGTGTCCTCCTCTGCTTCTTCCTCCTCATCGGAAGAGCCGATGTCCTCGCCCCAGGACATGGCGTCGTCGGCGCTCTCCGCCTCCAGTTCCCCGTCGACGAGGAGTTGGAGGTCTTCCTCGCCGTCGGTCATGGACTCGTCGTCCTCTGACTGGGCGGCGAAGTCCCAGTCTCTCTCGTCCCACCATTGTGGGGCGAGAGCTTCGTACGCCGCCATTGGCGGGTGCTCCGGCGTCGGCTCCCGGTTAACAGAGTCGGAGGATTGGAAGGAGAGGACGGAGGTGTTGGAGGAAGAAGAGGAGGCCATGGCGGAGGAAGAGGATTTTTTGGCTATTGGAGAAGAATGAGGATGCAAATGGTTCGGATGGATTTAAATAAGGGGAATAGTGGAAGGTGGTTCAATGCCATAGCGGTTTTCGAGAATGTGGTGCCAGAGTTGTCAAATCGTGTATTGCGGAGAAGTTGAGAAGGCGAGGCATCATGATGAGGAGGCGATATGACGGTTCTGCTCTGCGGCGCGTGACCCGATGAAGAAAAAACAGAGTGGTTTTGGAATTATTATTGCCAAAACCAGGGGGGCATGTGTTATCGCCACATTTTGGCCAAATGAGGAGGTGGGCCGTAATCAAGATGGGCTTGGAGGCTGGATCGGCCTTGCGCGTGGATTTGGGCTAATTGCCCGTGTATCTGTATATTATGATAGAGTACGTTTCGGTTTAAACAAGAGATAGAGTTGTTAGGTTTATTCCAAAGATAGAAAGTCTCCGGACTATAAATATGTACCTAGGGTTATTGAGAAAGGAGGACGACCACGTTCGCAACAAACACAATCTCGGCGCATCGCCACCCCTTGTTTCGAGGGTTTCTTTCAAAAGAGCCGATGAGATCGGCTTCGAAGAGAGCTTTGATATCATCATACCTCTTCTTGTGCTCATCAGACAGATCGTCGTACGTGATTGGTCTGTCCCCCATCGCAGCGTCAGATGTTGATGCAGATGTTGTTGAGTGTCCCACCGGGCGTGCCAGAATGTGTCACCATCGGCTTCCAGGAAAAGGCCTGTTCCTGAACCTGTTGCCCCCCGAGCAGCAGTCGAGGCGGGGCAACCTGTGAGCCCCAAGAGGGCTCGTAAGGGACTGCAAACTTCTTCTCCGAGCCAGGAGGCTTCGAAAGTAATTATCCTCCACACTCTTACCACTCCTTTTCTATGCCGATTCATTGCTATTCATATCGGCTAAGCACCTTTCATGCAGACGAAGGACACTCCTAGTGGGAAAGTCGGGGAAGTGCCGATGCCTTCCGCAAGCCTGGATCTAGTAATCCCTGAAGGTATAGATGAAACGGTTGCCAATCTGGCCAAGCCATCAGCAACAACACACGAGCCGATTGTCTCGCCGTCGGCTTTCCCCCTGATCTCAGGAGAGGTATGTTCGCTTCTTTCGACTCATCCTTCCCTATTTGACGTATACTGACGTTCGCTTCTTTCGACTCATCCTTCCCTGTTTGACGTATACTGACGCCACTTCTGCCTGCCAGGGTTGTGATATCTCAGGCTTGCTGACGTTCGACCCTGAATCCATCGAACCAGCTCCCTCTGCCGCCAACGATGAACCACGAGCAAGCGCTGTTCTACCTCAATTCCAGCATCTTAAAGCCTTGCTGTCCTCCCCAATCGAGAGGTTGGTCGAGGGTTCTGAAGAGGTGAAGAGTATTCTTGACGAAATCAAGGACCAACTCCCGGTAGCATTGCAGGTGAAGCTTTGGCCAGTTGTGACTCTATCTTTCTACGGGTCAAGGGTGAAGTTGGCTCGTGAGAGGATCAATCTACGCCACGCCCAACTCCCACTTAAGGCCGATATTGCAGCCAAATGTCAGCGGCTCAATGAGAAAAAGGCGTCTCTGGATGCCAAAACTGACACCTCTGTCAGCACCGCCGAGCTTGCATCCTTAAAAAAGGAATTGGAAGATCTCGAAGAGAAGGTCCGGGCGACTAAAAAGCTCATTCATGACAAGGAAGCATTCATCGCCCGCTCCCAAGACGAAGCAGAAGGCCTCAAAGCTCAACTGAAGACTGATCTGGCAGAAATACGTGCCCTGAGCAAGCAGCTAGTGACGGGCAAGGACGATGATGACGTAGCCGAGATCGCCGAGGTGGATCATGTCCGTGCTGACGCCCTCCGTGCCTTCGAGGCATTCCTTCAGTAGCTTATTCATGTAACCTGACACCTGCTCGTAACAGTCTGAACCTCGAGAGTCGATGGCTGTGCACTGTTTATTTGGCCGATTTCATGTATCGGCCCCCATGTTTCACTGGATATATTTTTTTACTGGCCGATTTCATGTATCGGCCCCCATATTTTACTGGATATATTTTTTTTTACTGGCCGATTTCATGTATCGGCCCCCATATTTCACTGTCCATCATCCCACATGCTTGGGAAATATTTCTTGAGATGCTGACCGTTGACAGCCACTGGGAATTTCACACCGTCCAGCTCCTCAAGCATGTACGCGTTGCCCCTTAAAACTTGGTCGACCCTGTATGGCCCGTGCCAATTTGGAGACCATTTACCGTATGCTGCATCCTTAGTTCCCAATGGCAATACAGCTTCCCATACCAGATCACCAACGTGGAACTCCTTTGGTCTCACCTTCTTATTATATGCACGAGCTACCTTGGCTTTGTTCTCTTTAATTTTCTCAAGCGACCACAGCCTAAGTTCAGTTAAATCCTCAACACTGTCACTCATCAGGGCTGCATATTCTTCAGTTGTTAGATCGTTCTGAAAAGTGACACGTCTCGATCCAGCCGTAATCTCCCATGGCAATACGGCTTCTTGTCCATAGACTAGATGGTATGGCGAGGTTTTTATCGCTCCATGACATGACATGCGATAAGCCCACAAAGCTTCTGACAAAACCTCGTGCCAACGCCTAGGGTGCTCGTCGATTTTTCTCTTGATCAGCTTGATAAGGCTCTGATTGGACGCTTCAGCTTGCCCATTTGCTTGAGCATAATATGGAGATGATCGGATCAGCTTAATTCCCGTGTCCTCGCAGAACTCTCTAAACTCGTGAGAAATGAAGACCGAACCTCCATCGGTCGTGATAGTTTGGGGAATCCCGAATCTATGAATGACATGTTCTTTCACGAAATTGATAACATCCTTCGAGTTTACTGACTTCATAGGGACGGCTTCCACCCATTTAGTGAAATAATCCGTAATGGCCAAAATCCACATGTGGCCTTTGCTTGATGGAGGGTTGATCTTGCCAATCATATCCATGCCCCAACCTCGGAATGGCCAAGGCTTGATGATGGGGTTCATCGCTGATGCAGGTACCATCTGAATCTTCCCGAATTTCTGACATGCTTGACACCCTTTATAGTACTTAAAACAGTCCTCAAGCATGGTGGGCCAATAAAACCCTGATCGCCTGATCAACCATTTCATCTTGTGAGCCGATTGGTGAGTTCCACAGGCGCCTTCGTGTACCTCGTGTAGAAGCCGATTTGCCTCGGCTGGCCCTAGACATTTGAGCAGTAACCCTTCCAAAGTCCTGTAGAACATGTCATCCCCAATAAGCACATACTTCATGGCCTTGTACCTTATCTGTTTAGGTGCCCCCCGAGCCGAATCTTTCAAGTAATTGAAGATATCGGCTCTCCAGTCGTCCGCCTTCAGGAACTGTACCTGAACATCAGTTCCATCTGCTATGTCCTTGTAGCCTGAAGCCATTTGTGCGAGATCATTCGCCTCGGTATTCTGCGACCGCGGGATCCAGTTAAAGTTTAGATACCTGAACTGTGCCATCAGCTCACGGCATTGCAACCATAATGGGAAGAGTGACTCGCTCTCACACTTGTATTCGTCCGTGAGTTGGGAAATCACCAATTTGGAGTCTCCAAAAAGTTCCACTGCTTCTGCTCCGGCTTCAATGAGCAACTCCATTCCCTTGCGTATTGCCTCATACTCAGCGACATTGTTGGTGCAAGGGGTAGATAGCCTGATGGAGAAGGAATATGTTGCCCCCCGGGGCGACACGAGTAGAATGCCGATGCCGCAACCATCATCACAAGCCGATCCATCGAAAAACATAGCCCATGCACGTACAGACAGTGCTGCTATATCAGTGTTGATTCGTTCAGCAATAAGATCGGCCAACGCCTGTCCCTTAACCGCTTTGGCGGGTTGATACCGGATATCAAATTCCGATAATGCAAACATCCATTTGCCGAGTCGGCCTTTCAACACAGGAGCCGACAGCATATGTTTTATGACATCTGATTTGCATATGATGATAATCTCTGCTGACAGCAAGATGTGTCGCAGCTTGGTGCAGGTGAAAAATAGGCAGAGGCATAACTTCTCGATCTCAGGATATCTCGTCTCTGCATCCAGCATCCTTCTGCTGATGTAAAAACACAACTCGCTCCAGACCATCATAAACTTGCACCACCACCGAGGCGATGGACGTGTCAGCTACTGACAAGTAAATGTAGAACGGCCTATCCTGCTGCGGTGGAACCAACACTGGCGGCTTCGTTAGATATTCTTTGATCTCGTCGAAGGCTCGTTGTTGTTCTATCCCCCAGCGGAACTCCTCATCAGATTTAATTTTCACCAATCCCATGAACGGCTCTATTCTTCCTGACAGATTGGAGATGAACCTTCTGACGAAGTTGATCTTGCCGATGAGACACTGCAGTTCTTTCTTCGTGGTAGGTGGCTTCATTGTTCGCACTGCCTCCTGACTTTTCAGGCCGATCTCAATTCCGCGTTCATGGACCAAGAAACCCAAGAACTGACCGGCCGTCACACCGAAGGCACACTTCTTTGGATTCATCCGTAGTCCGAATTTTCTGGTTCGGTCCAGGACGCGTCGCAGATCGTCCAAGTGTCCTTGTACTGAAGCAGACTTGACTACCACGTCATCGATATAAATCTCCACCAGCTTGCCGATCAGATCATGGAAAATGTAATTCATGGCTCTTTGGTATGTGGCGCCGGCATTCTTCAGTCCAAATGTCATGACTACATATTCAAACAACCCCACCGAACCTGGGACTCTGAATGCAGTCTTGTGTATATCTTCTGGAGCCATAAAAATTTGATTGTAACCGGCATTGCCATCCATAAAGCTCAAGACCTTATGACCAGCAGCTGCGTTGATCAATGTCTCTGCTACCGGCATCGGATATTCATCCTTTGGAGTGGCTCTATTGAGATCCCGAAAATCTATGGCAACACGCCATCGGCCATCCTTTTTCTCTACAGGTACGATACTAGAAATCCACTCAGCATACCTGCATGGCCTGATGAACCCAGCTTTCAACATTTTCTCGATCTCTTTCTTGACTTCCTCTAAAATTTCGGCCTTCATCTGTCGTGCTCGCTGCTGGAATGGCCGAAACCCTTTTTTAAGCGGGAGCCGATGCTCAATGATGCTCCTGTCTAACCCGGGCATCTCCGTATAGTCCCAGGCAAAGCAATCTGGATATTCTTTCAACAAAGCTATCATCGGACCCCGCTGTCGGGGGGATGACCCCCGGTAGGGTCAAGAGAGTAGAAAGACACAAGGTCTATGATTGACTTTATGCCGGGTTAACAAGGAAGGGCCTGGCCGGAATATAAGAGCATCGGCCAGGCCGGCATATAATGTGTATCCCGGCTGATACTTGGATGTGCCGGCATAGCCGGAATACTTATAAAAGTGTGCCGGCATATACTTAGATATGCCGGCCTAACCATTTGGTGTGTTGTGCAGGAGCAGGGGAGGCCGGATTACCCGACCCTCGTAGGTCGTTGGTCCGGCATATAAATCCTGGGTATGGCCAACGGTCATATCCGGGATACTTAAGTCAACCAAGGTGTCACATCCCTACAATCAAGGAAGAAAACATCCAAGCATGGTAGCAGAGTAAGATGGCAGGGTGCACAGTGGAGGTTACCTACCCTCACTGTGCACAAGTACGAGCTTACCGCACAGAGGTAAGGCCACAGTTCAAGAGGTACAAGGTACAGGGATATGGCGTCCCATCGAGAGCAATCAGGGGCGAAGTCAAGGGTCTCTGCCATCGCCACCAGCTCCTGTTTGGAGTGTAGCCCTTGTCTTGTGGTCTTGTATGACCGTTGTAACCCTGGCCACCACTATATAAGGTGGCATAGGGAGCCCTGGTAAAGGGTTGGTCGTTGAGAGGTGGGAGACTGGAAGAAGGTTGAAGGTTTCTACACTTAGCAGTTCATCTTCCTTCTCTAGCAGAGAGCTTGGAAGTACCATTGTGGTGTACTACATCGACCCATATATACAATCAGTAGAGCAGGAGTAGGGGTGTTATCTCCTTACGAGAGCCCCGAACCTGGGTAGATCAGTGTCTCTTTCTGTCGTGCTTTTTAGCTCGTTCCCCTCTCCCGAATCCTCCAGCATCTAGTTCGGCCCCCATTTAAGCCATCCTATGGCATATGTTGTTTCACCACGACGACATTTGGAGCCCACCGTGGGGCATCAGATCGATATGCTGGGCGGAGTGTTCATTCGGACGGGGTCTGTGATAGCAGCTTCGGGAGTGCGCGTGGTCTCTGGCCTCGTCCAGAGGCTAGGCTCGCTCAGTTTCGTCAGTGACAACGTCGGTTGTCTCGGTGGCCGGCCGTTCCCCAGGGATGGCCGGATTATGTCTTTCGGTTCCCACGAGGTGTACGTGGGGACTGAGAGAATTTGCAGGAAGGAGGTGCTGGTGGCGTCGGATCCTCCGTCACATCGGCTGGCTCACGCTGGGCGTAGCGCTCGCTCAGTAGAGTCGGCTGAGGTGATGATGGCCGGCACATCCGTGCCGCCGGCGGAAGATGCCGGCAAAGCAGCAGCGGCCGGAGCTTCTCCTCCGGAGCCGCCGAAGGTCAAGAGGTCGGCGCGTCCTCCGTTGGAGCGTGCGGAGAACCTGGCCGGCACTTCCGGTGTGCCGGCTAGGGGCGAGGTTCTTCTTCCCATCATCGACCGGCTTCTCGAGCCGGTGCGATCCGGCGTTGATCCGGAGCAGACAAGGGAGGTCCTGGAGGGATCTCATCAGGCCCTCGTCGACGAGGCCCTGGCCATGAACCAGGAGCGCGAACGGTTTAACCGGCAACTCCGTGAGTATGAGGCAGCCCATGGTTTTACTCCTGTAGTAATCCGGCCTAGCCGGATAGAAGAGGTTAAAACTAGAGGCAGAAATCTTAATGCTGAGATAGGAAAAGATGCTAGAGATAAGAGTCATACCGCAACTAGTACTGTGCCTAAGGTAGTCTATAGTTCGCCAGTAAAGAACCTTAGAGCAGCGGCCGAGGTAGCTAAGGATTTATCTTGTTTATCCGGCGAAGCACTGCGTGAGCAGCAAGCCCGGCTTAACCAACTTTTGTCTGAAGCTACAAAGCAGCAGGAGGCCTTTAAGAAGGCAAACCCAGGTGCCGGGGCATCCCAGTACATTGTGTCGGCGGGAGGTGCCGGTGCGAGGTCGAGGGGCCAAGCCTCGTCCCCGCATCCTAGCGCCCGGCGTGCCGGAAGTGTGACCTCTGGCCGCCGGGACAAGCAGATCCAGGTGTACGATCCGGCTGCCGCCGGAAAGCAGGCGATGGTGCAGAAGAATGTCGGCCAAGCTGACAAGTATGTCGGCAGCAAGAAGCCCGGCCAGAGTGTGCCGGCCGGGCATGAAGCAGCAGCGGCCGGTGGTGGCCGGAGTAACAGTGCAGTCCGGCGTCAGCAACAGGGCGCCGGAGGGGCAGCGCAGCAGCAGGGTGCAGGCCATCCAGGACACCGAGAGGATGACGGCAATTCCGCCCTTGCCAGGGCGGGATATCAGCAGCAGCATCAGCAAGGCCGGCATAGTGAGCAGCATCAGCCGGAGCAGCAGCAGCAGATGATCGCAGGCCCAATAGCATCCCGGCTTGGACCTCGGTCCTTGGAAGCCAATGATGCACGTTTCAAGCTGGACAAGCTCCACCAATCAGAGTTGGTGGAGAGACAAGGAGCTCCGGGCCCTATGTGTTTCGGACCCCGGATTATGGGGGAGCCGGTGCCTTACTTCTTCCAGCTCGTGCGTGGCGCGAGGACATATAATGGCAGTACGAAGCCGGAAGATTGGTTGGAGGATTACTCCACAGCGGTGAACATCGCCGGAGGAAACCTCAGATGGGCGGTACGATATGTGCCACAGATGTTGGAAGGTCCAGCCAGGATATGGCTGAATAATTTGCCGACCGGGAGTATCAACGGCTGGATTGATTTCGAAGAGCAGTTTGTGTCGAACTTTACCAGTACATACAAGAGGCCCAACCGTCCGCAGCAGCTGGCTAACTGCCGGCAAGGAGTGAATGAGACTGACCGTGACTATCTGACCAGGTGGTGCACGTTGCGCAATTCCTGCGAAGGAATCAATGAGCAGCAGGCCATCATGTGGTTCGCTCATGGGTGCCAACATGGCACCATGCTGTGGCAAAAGCTTCAGAGGCAAATGCCGGCCACGCTGGCCGAAACAATCAAGATCGCTGATAGTTATGCTCTGGGAGATCCCAAGCAGCCCAGTCTCGATTCACAAGGACAGGGGCAAACCCAGGGGAACACCAGCAATGCCGGGAGATCAGAGCAGTTCTATCGCCCGGATAACCGGAATAAGAGAAGAGATGAGCGGCCGGATTATCGGTACGGAGCAGCACAAGTTGCAGCTGTGGAGGAAGAGCAAGGGGGCGCCGGCAGTAGCCAGCGTCCGAGATATGAGAACTATCAGCAGCAGCCGCAGCAGCAAGCACAGCCGTTCCAGAAGAAGAATGTCTGGACCAACAAGAATGCCGGCGGAGCCGCCAGCCAGAAGAAGCAGTGGCCGAAGTATACTGTGGGTCTTGCCATGGACAAGCCTTGTGTGTTTCACACATTCCAGCCGGGAAGGCCGGCAAACCATTTGACAAGGAACTGTTCATGGCTGGACGACATATTAGCAGGTCGTGCAGGTCCCTGGGGACCGGCTAGACCCTCTGTCCCGGCAGCTCCATCGCCGTTGACAGGTGCCAATACAATTGCAGTCCCACCTAGGCCGGGTAATCCTGGGAATCAGAGCAACGCCGGAAATGCCGGCGTAAATCAAGTTGACCAGAGCTATAATCCGGAATATAACGCCGGAGGCCCAGGAGCGGGCCGGAATGAGTACAAGGAGTATGATCAGAGCTATATGGTCTTTGAGACCGAGAGAACAGACAAGCAGAGCTTGTACCGGCGGAGTCTGGAGGTGAATGCCGTTATGTCGGCTGTGCCAAAGCTGATGTACTGGTCTGACCAGGCTGTTGGTTGGGACAGGGCAGATCATCCCCGGATCATGCCAAATCCCGGCGGATATGCTCTGGTGATGGATCCGACATTCGTCGGGCCGGCTAATAACGTGAGATTCAGCAAGGTCCTCATTGATAATGGAAGCAGCATCAACATCATGTATCGAGATACGATGGAGAATCTGGGAATCAAGGAAAATATGCTGGAACCAAGCAAGACCACGTTCCACGGCATTGTGCCGGGACTTTCGTGTGCGCCGATGGGCAAGATCCGGATGGATGTCATGTTTGGCAGCCGGGATAACTGCAGGGGGAAAACCTCATGTTCGAGGTGGTTGATCTGGAGAGCCCCTACCATGCTTTGCTGGGTAGACCGGCACTGGCAAAATTCATGGCCTCTACGCATGTGGCGTATCTGAAGATGAAGATGCCGGGACCCAAAGGGGTGATCACCATCATTGGTGATTACAAGCGTTCGATGGCATGTGCCACCGCCGGATCCAATCTGGCCGAGACTCTGATCATTGCAGAGGAGAGGAAGAGGCTCAAGCGAGCAGTGGAGATTGCTGAAACGGTCGTGGCCGGCAAATATATGCCGGGCATGACAAATCCCGGCGGCAGTGCTTCTTTTCAAGTAGGCAAGGAAGTCAAAAAGGTGCCGCTGGATGAAGCTTTCCCGGAGCGCCATGCCCTGGTTGGGGCAAGTTTGGATCCCAAATAGGAAAGCGAGCTCATCAGCTTCCTCCGTGAGAATCGGGATATCTTTGCATGGTCTACTTCGGACCTGCAAGGTGTGCCGAGGGAGCTGGCTGAGCACGCATTGCACGTGAGACCCGATGCTAAGCCAGTGAAGCAGCCGCTCCGGCGGAATGCCGGCGATAGAAGGAAAGCCA
>QXEO01001344.1:0-21770 GCA_007115705.1 Dactylis glomerata | reverse complement strand
AAAAAAGAGACAACAAAAAAAAGGAGGGGACGTGGGCCGAACAGCCACCCCACGCCGCGCCTAATTCTCAGTTAAAAAAGGAGGGGACGTGGGGGCTGAACCAGCCACCCCACCCCTGTCGCGCTGTTTCTGGAGGCGTTTGAGTGGAAAAGGGCCCATCTAGGGTTATTTTTGGATGGCCCATTAGGTTGTATGAAAATCCCTGCCTTTCCTCTCATATATACCTCCTCCTAGCCGTTAATAGAACTCGGATTTGTTTAGTTTAAAGATTTAGCCACGAGCTACTCTTCGCCATAGGACAGTGTCAAACCGACCTTTTGTACTATGCACAGACAGAATCCCACCTCTTCAATAAAGCCTTCAATCTATATTCGCAATCTTGATTGCATCTATAATTCCTGCTGGTTCTTTGATTGCTTGCAGGGATTGATCCTTGTGATCAGTTGATCTAGCTCCGGTGTGATCAATAGCCTCGGAAGTTGGTGTATCGATTGCTAAGGCGCAACGTCTCGCACGTTGTAGTCGGATCATCAACGTCGACCTCACCACCATACGATAGTTATCGTGATATGGGCACGACAGAGGAGGTGAAGCCCAATTTCAGGACTCCACCAAGATGAGGGAAGCTCGCTGCAGATTGGCACGCCAGGACGACCTACGATATGTATAATTAGTCTAAGGTTGTGTCAGCAATTTATATTCATGCTTATGTTATTTCGTAGCTAGGTCAAGTTGTGGGCCACTTAGGTTTATTGTGTTTTGGGTGGGGCCTGTCCAAGCACAACAGTTTTTCTGGCGATCTATATAAAGAGGCCAGCAGTCTATGGGGTTAGGGGGAGTTCAGTTTTTAGTCAAAAAATCGTGTGCTCGCCACGTTATCCATCCCTCCGGGGAAAACGGCGCGCCGTGTTCTAATAAAGATGCGCGAGGTTCTTGGTCATCAAGAATTATCGAGCTGTGGTTTGAGGCGTGGGTGATCTTCATCACGTTGCTTGCTGGATTCGTATCCACCGTTGCTGGATTCGTATCCACCGTTGCTTGATGAAGATCACCACGCCTCAAACCACAGCTCGATAATTCTTGATGACGCAAGAACCCTCGCAGAATCTTATTAGAAACACGGCGCGCCGTTTCCCCGGAGGGAGATACACGGTGAGCACACGATAGTTTTTGACTAAACAACTGAACTCCCCCTAAACACGAGACGGCTGGCCTCTTTAATAGATGGCAGAAAACTGTTGGGCTTGACAGGCCACCCAAAACACAAATAACCTAAGTGCCACAACGACCTAGCTACGAAATAACATAAGCATGAATATAAATTGCTGACACAACCTTAGACAATTATTACATATCGTAGGTCGTCCTGGCGTGCCAATCTGCAGCGAGCTTCCCTCATCTTGGTGGAGTCTTGAAATTGGGCTTCACCTCCTTCTGTCGTGCCCATATCATCCTCCCCCCTTCAAAAGCGTTGTCCCAACGCTGAGGGTCTGCTCGAAAGGGTGGTGGAATATCAACAATGGCACCACGCATATCCGCCGTCTTCAAGTCTTGCTTGCCTTCCCACATCCTCCCGCTTGGCCTGCTCGACTGATATAGCCTGGGTGCTGCACCTCTTTTCTTCGCCACATGAACTTGTACTTAGGCGCATCCACCTTCTTCTCTTCTCAACTCTTGATGGAGCTTTGTGCTGCTGAACATGAACCTTCTGTGCACGACCCTGGAAAGTAGTAATGCCTGGGCCACACAACTGACGAACACGTCCATCCTTGCCTTTGTGCACACGCACTGCTGCTCCAAAAAACGTCTCCCAGGTGTTCTAACAAAACTGTGGCTGACTACCCGGGGCACCGTATGCACCATATCACGATCAGCACCACCGTCATCGGTCTGAACACCCATGTCAACACGAACTGGAAGTGGAAACACATGGAACACATGCTGACATATCCTTCCCTCATCAATATGAGGCTTGACTTCAACCGGCTTGTCACTAACAAGAACAACTGGCTTGTCATCTACAGGCTGGGCTGAAACAATATCACCATTGATGCTTTTCGCATCATGCTCCCATGCTGCACCTTAGCTAGCCCTGGTTGTGGCTTAGCTTTATGCAACTTCTCCTTGCGAACCACCAGCTCAACATCAGACTTTATTTGATCATCCTGTAGAGGTTTCAAAGTCCGCTGTTTACCATCATGCACAAAAGAATATGTATTTGCTCTTCCAGCATGAGTAACATTGCGATCATACTGCCATGGACGTCCAAGTAATACTCCACACACCTCCAATGGCAACACATCGCACTCCACCTCATCAACATAATCATCAACTGTAAATGGCACACGTACCTTATGAGTAACCTTTAGCATACCGCAGCTATTAACCCACTCAACATGCCTTGGTTCAGGAATACGCCATGTGGATAAACCCAGTGATGCCACCACAGCCCTACTGATGCCATTACAGTAACTACCGCTGTCAATAATCAGTTTGCATGCCTTCTCCTTGATGGTGCACTGTGTTTGAAAAAGGCTACATCGCTGATTCCTCCTTACCGCCTCATCACCATTGGACAATTTGTGAAGCTGTATACTCATACCTCGCAATGGTGTGTCATCTCCATCAACCTTGGCTTGTACCTTTGGGAAAACCGCATTGTCTGATTCCACGGTCATGTGCAAAAATCGAGTACGCAGAAATTGCTTAAAAACCTCCCAACGAGATGTTTCAAGTGTGATGCCCTTTGCGCGCCGTTCTTCACGCCACCAACCAGCCACCTGCGTATCCACACGCCGATGGGCAAGTACAAATTCAGTAAAACCGCCAAACTTGCTGTCATGGGTACGACATTGTGCAAAGCCAGCTCCATGTGAGATTCCCAAGACTCATACTCTGCAAACTTTGCAGCACTGTTCAAACTCCACGTGATTTTAGTTGCATCATACCGAAAACCAGCCAAGATCTCTAAATAGTCATTGTAGATATCGTCCGCTTTGTCAGTCAAACGGACAGGCCTTGATAAACTCATACCTGAATATTTCTTTGAATCAGACTAGAGATCTCTCTATGGATAACGGAAAACGATCAATTCCAGCTCTTTTCACAGTCTGCCTTGCCTGTTGCCTATTCACACAGTATGGTATAGCTTTCAGATGCAAAAGGAAAAAGAGGAAAATGGAGCAGGGCGAGCGATCCAGCTCGCTGGAGCGCAGAGATGGTCTGTGGTCTAGCGACTCTGGGCGGTCGCCACCAGGCGTGGGCGAGCGAGCCGCTCGGCAGTTGGGCCGGCCCACGTTGGCTTGGCTCGCGAGCGAGTCCCAACCGGGCGCAGACGTGGGCGAGCCTCGCTCGACCCCAGAGATCCTCTCCCGTCAGGCGCGATCGTGCGGGGCGATTTCTATTGTTTTTTTTTTACTTGGAGCGATCCGATCTAGGAACGATCCTGTCGAAGCGAGGCCGGTGTACTATGACGAGCGATCCCACGCACTCCCGATCAAGAGTCAATGGGCCGGCCCATGAGGGAGACACGAACGATCCAGGCGGGGCTTAGGCGCTGGCGGCTCGATCCTAGGACGCGGGTGACCCTCTCGCCCAGGCGCAGACGATCTCCGCGATCAGGCGCCTGAGTAGTGATCGAAAATCATGTTTTTTTTTTCTTTTTTTCGATCGCTGCAGATCTGGCAACGTAGAGCTCTGGGACTCTGGGAATAGCGATCAAGACGGCAGCCTTTCTCCAGCGATCGAGCGGCCGTGCTATCTATTCTCCAGCGCTCTTTCCTTTTTTGTTGTCTTCAATTCCCAATTCTCTCGATCGGATCTGAGAAAGGATCGACAACTTGCAGAAACCGACCTACAAATTGTAGCTAAACTGCTTCAATCTCTCCGATCTGACAACTGCTCGTATGATGAACAATCAGCAGATCAATCTCGCCGTGAGCAACCCAGTAATCTGATACCACATGATAAGGATCACACCGGTGATCCTTGGAGTTTTGTCCCGATCTTTCACAGCGAGTCTACCCGGATAGGAATCTTCCAATAACGCGAAGAACGTCACCTGAAGACAAGGAACGAATCCAGCAAGCAACGTGATGAAGATCACCACGCCTCAAACCACAGCTCGATAATTCTTGATGACGCAAGAACCCTCGCAGCAATCTTTATTAGAAACACGGCAGCGCCGTTTCCCCGGAGGGATGATACACGGTGGAGCACACGATAGTTTTTGACTAAACAACTGAACTCCCCCTAAACCCTAGACTGCTGGCCTCTTTATATAGATGGCCAGAAAAACTGTTGGGCTTGGACAGGCCCACACCCAAAACACAAATAAACCTAAGTGGCCCACAACTTGACCTAGCTACGAAATAACATAAGCATGAATATAAATTACTGACACAACCTTAGACTAATTATTACATATCGTAGGTCATCCTGGCGTGCCAATCTGCAGCGAGCTTCCCTCATCTTGGTGGAGTCCTGAAATTGGGCTTCACCTCCTCTGTCGTGCCCATATCATATCGTCTCATCGAAAGATCGGGCACCTTTACCCTATCAAGTGGTATCAGATTTTAGGTTGATCGGTGAGATTTACTGTTTTCGTAGTCTAGATTGTATCTTCATACCTAGAATCCACAAAAAAGTCAAAAATATTAGGATTAGATCTTTTCCTAGAAACAGTTCGAGCCTTTGCATCTTTTCTTTTCAGTATTTGCATTGTTGAATTCGTGTCTGCATCATTGTGTCGAGTGCTGGCTGTAGCATCTTGATTATTAGAGTTTCGAGTTCTGCTCACATATGTCTTGCCGCCGCCGCACCACCACCACCAAAAGCCCTAGCCACCGCCACCACTCATTTCCGCATTGCCACCATAATCATCCCCACCGCATCCATCAACCACTGCCACCCCCACCCTCATTACCGCCACCACAACCTTTCTCCCGACTTAGGGTTTCTTTCCCTGTTCCGTCCGTAAAAAAACAACGAAAAAAAAGGAGGGACGTGGGGCCGAACCAGCCACCCCACGCCGCACCTAATTCTCAGTTAAAAAAGGAGGGGACGTGGGGGCTGAACCAGCCACCCCACCCCTGTCGTGCTGTTTTCTAGAGGCTGTTTGAGTGGAAAAGGGCCCATCTAGGGTTATTTTCGGATGGCCCATTAGGGTTGTACGAAAATCCCTGCCCTTTCCCTCATATATACCACCTCCTAGCCATCATTAGAACTCGGATTTTGTTTAGTTAAAGACTTAGCCACGAGCTACTCTTCGCCATAGGCACAAGTGTCAAACCGACCTTTTGTACTACGCACAGACAGAATCCCGCCTCTTCAATAAAGCCTTCATCTATATTCGCAATATCTTGATTGCATCTATAATTCTTCCTGGTTCTTCAATTGCTTGCAGGGATTGATCCTCGTGATCAGGTTGATCTAGCTCCGGCGTGATCAATAGCCTCAGAAGTTGGTGTATCGATTGCTAAGGCGCAATGTCTCGCACATTTGTAGTTGGATCATTAACGTCGACCTCCACCATAATCGACAGTTATCATCTCATCGAAAGATCGGGCACCTTTACCCTGTCATGTGGTATCAGATTTTAGGTTGATCGGTGAGATTTACTATTTTCGTAGTCTAGATTGCATCTTCATACCTAGAATCCATGAAAAAGCCAAAAATATTAGGATTAGATCTTTTCCTAGAAACAGTTCGAGCCTTTGCATCTTTTCTTTTTAGTATTTGCATGGTTGAATTCGTGTCTGCATCGTCGTGTCGAGTGCTGGCTGTAGCGTCTTGATTCTTAGAGTTTCGAGTTCTGCTCACATACGTCTTGCCGCCACCGCCGCACCACCACCACCAAAAACCCTAGCCAGCGCCACCACTCGTTTCCGCATCGCCACCATAATCATCCCCACCACATCCATCGACCGCTGCCACCCCCACCCTCATTACCGCCGCCACAACCTTTCCCCCGACTTAGGGTTTCTTTCCCTGTTCCGTCCGTAAAAAAAAGAACAACGAAAAAAAAGGAGGGGACATGGGGCCGAATCAGCCACCCCACGCCGCACCTAATTCTCAGTTAAAAAAAAGGAGGGGACGTGGGGGCTGAACCAGCCACCCCACCCCTGTCGCGCTATTTTTAAAGGCTGTTTGAGTGGAAAAGGGCCCATCTAGGGTTATTTTCGGATGGCCCATTAGAGTTGTATGAAAATCCTTGCCCTTTCCCTCATATATACCTCCTCCTAGCCGTCATTAGAACTCGGATTTTGTTTAGTTAAAGACTTAGCCATGAGCTACTCTTTAACATAGGCACAAGTGTCAAGCCAACCTTTTGTACTACGCACAGACAGAATCCCACCTCTTCAATAAAGCCTTCATCTATATTCGCAATATCTTGATTGCATCTATAATTCTTGCTGGTTCTTCGATTGCTTGCAGGGATTGATCCTCGTGATCAGGTTGATCTAGCTCCGGCGTGATCAATAGCCTCGGAAGTTGGTGTATCGATTGCTAAGGTGCAACGTCTCGCACGTTTGTAGTCGGATCGTCAACGTCGACCTCCACCATAATCGATAGTTATCGTCTCATCGAAAGATCGGGCACCTTTACCCTATCAAGTGGTATCAGATTTCAGGTTGATCGGTGAGATTTTCTGTTTTCGTAGTCTAGATTGCATCTTCATACCTAGAATCCATGAAAAAGCCAAAAATATTAGGATTAGATCTTTTCCTAGAAATAGTTCGAGCCTTTGCATCTTTTCTTTTTAGTATTTGCATTGTTGAATTCGTGTCCGCATCATCGTGTCGAGTGCTGGCTGTAGCGTCTTGATTCTTAGAGTTTCGAGTTCTGCTCACATACGTCTTGCCGCCACCGCCGCACCACCACCACCAAAAACCCTAGCCACCGCCACCACTCGTTTCCGCATCGCCACTATAATCATCCCCACCACATCCATCGACCGCTGCCACCCCCACCCTCATTACCGCCGCCACAACCTTTCCCCCGACTTAGGGTTTCTTTCCATGTTCCGTCCGTAGAAAAAAGAAAAAAAAAGGAGGGGACATGGGGCCGAACCAGCCACCCCACGCCGCACCTAATTCTCAGTTTAAAAAAAGGAGGGGACGTGGGGGCTAAACCAGCCACCCCACCCCTGTCGCGCTGTTTTTGGAGGCTGTTTGACTGGAAAAGGGCCCATCTAGGGTTATTTTCGGATGGCCCATTAGGGTTGTACGAAAATCCTTGCCCTTTCCCTCATATATACCTCCTCCTAGCCGTCATTAGAACTCGGATTTTGTTTAGTTAAAGACTTAGCCACGAGCTACTCTTTGCCATAGGCACAAGTGTCAAACCAACCTTTTGTACTACGCACAGATAGAATCCCACCTCTTCAATAAAGCCTTCATCTATATTCGCAATATCTTGATTGCATCTATAATTCTTGCTGGTTCTTCGATTGCTTGCTGGGATTGATCCTCGTGATCAGGTTGATCTAGCTCCGGCGTGATCAATAGCCTCGGAAGTTGGTGTATCGATTGCTAAGGTGCAACGTCTCGCACGTTTGTAGTCGGATCGTCAACGCTGACCTCCACCATAATCGATAGTTATCGTCTCATCGAAAGATCGGGCACCTTTACCCTATCAAGTAGTATCAGATTTCAGGTTGATCGGTGAGATTTACTGTTTTCGTAGTCTAGATTGCATCTTCATACCTAGAATCCACGAAAAAGCCAAAAATATTAGGATTAGATATTTTCCTAGAAACAATTTGAGCCTTTGCATCTTTTCTTTTCAGTATTTGCATTGTTGAATTCGTGTCTGCATCATCGTGTCAAGTGCTGGCTGTAGCGTCTTGATTCTTAGAGTTTCGAGTTCTGCTCACATACGTCTTGCCGCGCCGCCGCACCACCACCACCAAAAACCCTAGCCACCGCCACCACTCGTTTCCGCATCGCCACCATAATCATCCCCACTGCATCCATCGACTGCTGCCACCCCCACCCTCATTACCGCCGCCACAACCTTTCCCCCGACTTAGGGTTTCTTTCCCTGTTCCGTCCATTAAAAAAAAGAACAAAAAAAAAGGAGGGGACATGGGGCCAAACCAGCCACCCCACGCCGAACCTAATTCTCAGTTAAAAAAAGGAGGGGACGTGGGGGCTGAACCAGCCACCCCACCCCTGTCGCGCTGTTTCCGGAGGCCGTTTGAGTGGAAAAGGGCCCATCTAGGGTTATTATCGGATGGCCCATTAGGTTTGTACGAAAATCCCTGCCCTTTCCCTCATATATACCTCCTCCTAGCCGTCATTAGAACTCAGATTTTGTTTAGTTAAAGACTTAGCCACGAGCTACTCTTCGCCATAGGCACGAGTGTCAAACCGACCTTTTGTACTACACACAGACAGAATCCCACCTCTTCAATAAAGCCTTCATCTATATTCGCAATATCTTGATTGCATCTATAATTCTTGCTAGTTCTTTGATTGCTTGCAGGGATTGATCCTCATGATCAGGTTGATCTAGCTCCGGCATGATCAATAGCCTCGGAAGTTGGTGTATCGATTGCTAAGGCACAACATCTCGCATGTTTGTAATCGGATCGTCAACGTCGACCTCCACCATAATCGATAGTTATCGTCTCATCGAAAGATCGGGCACCTTTACCCTATCAAGTGGTATCAGATTTCAGGTTGATCGGTGAGATTTACTGTTTTCATAGTCTAGATAGCATTTTCATACCTAGAATCCACGAAAAAGCCAAAAATATTAGGATTAGATCTTTTCCTAGAAACAGTTCGAGCCTTTGCATCTTTTCTTTTCAGTATTTGCATTGTTGAATTCGTGTTTGCATCGTCGTGTCCAGTGCTGGCTGTAGCGTCTTGATTCTTAGAGTTTCGAGTTCTGCTCACATACGTCTTGCCGCCGCCGCCGCCGCACCACCACCACCAAAAACCCTAGCCATCGCCACCACTCGTTTCCGCATCGCCACCATAATCATCCCCACCGCATCCATCGACCGCTGCCACCCCCACCCTCATTACCACCGCCACAACCTTTCCCCCGACTTAGGGTTTCTTTCCGTGTTCTATCCATACAAAAAAAGAACAACAAAAAAAGGAGGGGACGTGGGGCCGAACCAGCCACCCCACGCCGCACCTAATTCTCAGTTAAAAAAAGGAGGGGACGTGGGGGCTGAACCAGCGACCCCACCCCTGTCGCGCTGTTTCTGGAGGCTGTTTGAGTGGAAAAGGGCCCATCTAGGGTTATTTTCGGATGGCCCATTAGGGTTGCACAAAAATGCCTGCCCTTTCCCTCATATATACCCCCCCCTAGCCGTCATTAGAACTCGGATTTTGTTTAGTTAAAGACTTAGCCACGAGCTACTCTTCGCCATAGGCACAAGTGTCAAACCGATCTTTTGTACTACGCACAGACAGAATCCCACCTCTTCAATAAAGCCTTCATCTATATTCGCAATATCTTGATTACATCTATAATTCTTGCTGGTTCTTCAATTGCTTGCAGGGATTGATCCTCGTGATCAGGTTGATCTAGCTCTAGCGTGATCAATAGCCTTGGAAGTTGGTTTACCGATTGCTAAGGCGCAACGTCTCGCACGTTTGTAGTCGGATCGTCAACGTCGACCTCCACCATAATCGATAGTTATCGTCTCATCGAAAGATCGGGCACCTTTACCCTATCAAGTAGTATCAGATTTCAGGTTGATTGGTGAGATTTACTGTTTTCGTAGTCTAGATTGCATCTTCATACCTAGAATCCACGAAAAAGCCAAAAATATTAGGATTAGATCTTTTCCTAGAAACAGTTCGAACCTTTGCATATTTTCTTTTCAGCATTTTCATTGTTGAATTCGTGTCTGCATCGTCGTGTTGAGTGTTGGCTGTAGCGTCTTGATTCTTTGACTTTCGAGTTCTGCTCACATAAGTCTTGCCGCCGCCGCCGCACCACCACCACCAAAAACCCTAGCCACCGCCACCACTCGTTTCCGCATCGCCACCATAATCATCCCCACCGCATCCATCGACCGCTACCACCCCCACCCTCATTACCGGTGCCACAACCTTTCCACCGACTTAGGGTTTCTTTCCCTGTTCCGTCCATAAAAAAAAATAACAACGAAAAAAAAGGAGGGGACGTGGGGCCGAACTAGCCACCCCACGCCGCACCTAGTTCTCAGTTAAAAAAAGGATGGGACATGGGGGCTGAACCAGCCACCCCACCCCTGTCGCGCTGTTTCTGGAGGCTGTTTGAGTGGAAAAGGGCCCATCTAGGGTTATTATCGGATGGCCCATTAGGTTTGTACGAAAATCCCTGCCCTTTCCCTCATATATACCTCCTCCTAGCCGTCATTAGAACTCAGATTTTGTTTAGTTAAAGACTTAGCCACGAGCTACTCTTCGCCATAGGCACGAGTGTCAAACCGACCTTTTGTACTACACACAGACAGAATCCCACCTCTTCAATAAAGCCTTCATCTATATTCGCAATATCTTGATTGCATCTATAATTCTTGCTAGTTCTTTGATTGCTTGCAGGGATTGATCCTCGTGATCAGGTTGATCTAGCTCCGGCATGATCAATAGCCTCGGAAGTTGGTGTATCGATTGCTAAGGCACAACATCTCGCATGTTTGTAGTCGGATCGTCAACGTCGACCTCCACCATAATCGATAGTTATCGTCTCATCGAAAGATCGGGCACCTTTACCCTATCAAGTGGTATCAGATTTCAGGTTGATCGGTGAGATTTACTGTTTTCATAGTCTAGATAGCATTTTCATACCTAGAATCCACGAAAAAGCCAAAAATATTAGGATTAGATCTTTTCCTAGAAACAGTTCGACCCTTTGCATCTTTTCTTTTCAGTATTTGCATTGTTGAATTCGTGTCTGCATCGTCGTGTCCAGTGCTGGCTGTAGCATCTTGATTCTTAGAGTTTCGAGTTCTGCTCACATACGTCTTGCCGCCGCCGCCGCACCACCACCACCAAAAACCCTAGCCATCGCCACCACTCGTTTCCGCATCGCCACCATAATCATCCCCACCGCATCCATCGACCGCTGCCACCCCCACCCTCATTACCGCCGCCACAACCTTTCCCCCGACTTAGGGTTTCTTTCCGTGTTCTATCCATACAAAAAAAGAAAAACAAAAAAAGGAGGGGACGTGGGGCCGAACCAGCCACCCCACGCCGCACCTAATTCTTAGTTAAAAAAAGGAGGGGACGTGGGGGCTGAACCAGCCACCCCACCCCTGTCGCGCTGTTTCCGGAGGCCGTTTGAGTGGAAAAGGGCCCATCTAGGGTTATTTTCGGATGGCCCATTAGGGTTGTACAAAAATGCCTGCCCTTTCCCTCATATATACCTCCCCCTAGCCGTCATTAGAACTCGGATTTTGTTTAATTAAAGACTTAGCCACGAGCTACTCTTCGCCATAGGCACAAGTGTCAAACCGATCTTTTGTACTACGCACAGACAGAATCCCACCTCTTCAATAAAGCCTTCATCTATATTCGCAATATCTTGATTACATCTATAATTCTTGCTGGTTCTTCAATTGCTTGCAGGGATTGATCCTCGTGATCAGGTTGATCTAGCTCTAGCGTGATCAATAGCCTTGGAAGTTGGTTTACCGATTGCTAAGGCGCAACGTCTCGCACATTTGTAGTCGGATCGTCAACGTCGACCTCCACCATAATCGATAGTTATCGTCTCATCGAAAGATCGGGCACCTTTACCCTATCAAGTAGTATCAGATTTCAGGTTGATCGGTGAGATTTACTATTTTTGTAGTCTAGATTGCATCTTCATACCTAGAATCCACGAAAAAGCCAAAAATATTAGGATTAGATCTTTTCCTAGAAATAGTTCGAACCTTTGCATATTTTCTTTTCAGCATTTTCATTGTTGAATTCGTGTCTGCATCGTCGTGTTGAGTGTTGGCTGTAGCGTCTTGATTCTTTGACTTTCGAGTTCTGCTCACATAAGTCTTGCCGCCGCCGCCGCACCACCACCACCAAAAACCCTAGCCACCGCCACCACTCGTTTCCGCATCACCACCATAATCATCCCCACCGCATCCATCGACCGCTACCACCCCCACCCTCATTACCGGTGCCACAACCTTTCCACCGACTTAGGGTTTCTTTCCCTGTTCCGTCCATAAAAAAAAATAACAACGAAAAAAAAGGAGGGGACGTGGGGCCGAACTAGCCACCCCACGCCGCACCTAGTTCTCAGTTAAAAAAAGGATGGGACATGGGGGCTGAACCAGCCACCCCACCCCTGTCGCGCTGTTTCTGGAGGCTATTTGAGTGGAAAAGGGCCCATCTAGGGTTATTTTTGGATGGCCTATTAGGGTTGTACGAAAATCCCTGCCCTTTCCCTCATATATACCTCCTCCTAGCCATCATTAGAACTCGGATTTTGTTTAGCTAAAGACTTAGCCACGAGCTACTCTTCGCCATAGGCACAAGTATCAAACCGACCTTTTGTACTACGCACAGACAGAATCCCACCTCTTCAATAAAGCCTTCATCTATATTCGCAATATCTTGATTGCATCTATAATTGTTGCTAGTTCTTCGATTGCTTGCAGGGATTGATCCTCGTGATCAGGTTGATCTAGCTCTGGCGTGATCAATAGCCTCGAAAGTTGGTGTATCGATTGCTAAGGCGCAACGTCTCGCACGTTGGTATTCGGATCGTCAACATCGACCTCCACCATAATCGATAGTTATCGTCTCATCGAAAGATCGGGCACCTTTACCCTATCAAGTGGTATCAGATTTCAGGTTGATCGGTGAGATTTACTGTTTTCGTAGTCTAGATTGCATCTTCATACCTAGAATCCACGAAAAAGCCAAAAATATTAGGATTAGATTTTTTCCTAGATACAGTTCGAGCCTTTGAATCTTTTCTTTTCAGTATTTGCATTGTTGAATTCGTGTCTGCATCGTCATGTGGAGTGCTGGCTGTAGCATCTTGATTCTTAGAGTTTCGAGTTCTGCTCACATACGTCTTGCCGCTGCCGCCGCACCACCACCACCAAAAACCCTAGCCACCGTTGCCACCCCCACCCTCATTACCACCGCCACAACCTTTCCCCCGACTTAGGGTTTCTTTCCCTGTTCCGTCCGTAAAAAAAAAGAACAACGAAAAAAAGGAGGGGACGTGGGGCCGAACCAGCAACCCCATGCCACACCTAATTCTCAGTTAAAAAAGGAGGGGACGTGGGGGCTGAACCAGCCACCCCACCCCTGTCGCGCTGTTTCTAGAGGCTGTTTGAGTGGAAAAGGGCCCATCTAGGTTTATTTTCGGATGGCCCATTAGGGTTGTACGAAAATCCCTGCCCTTTCCCTCATATATACCTCCTCCTAGCCGTCATTAGAACTCGGATTTTGTTTAGTTAAAGACTTAGCCACGAGATACTCTTCGCCATAGGCACAAGTGTCAAACCGACCTTTTGTACTACGCACAGACAGAATCCCACCTCTTCAATAAAGCCTTCATCTATATTCGCAATATCTTGATTGCATCTATAATTCTTGCTGGTTCTTCGATTGCTTGCAGGGATTGATCCTCGTGATCAGGTTGATCTAGCTCCAGCGTGATCAATAGCCTCGGAAGTTGGTGTATCGATTGCTAAGGCGCAACGTCTCGCACATTGGTATTCGGATCGTCAACATCGACCTCCACCATAATCGATAGTAATCGTCTCATCAAAAGATCGGGCACCTTTACCCTATCAAGTGGTATCACATTTCTGGTTGATCGGTGAGATTTACTGTTTTCGTAGTCTAGATTGCATCTTCATACCTAGAATCCACGAAAAAGCCAAAAATATTAGGATTAGATTTTTTCCTAGAAACAGTTCGAGCCTTTGCATCTTTTCTTTTCAGTATTTGCATTGTTGAATTCGTGTCTGCATCGTCGTGTGGAGTGCTGGCTGTAGCATCTTGATTCTTAGAGTTTCGAGTTCTGCTCACATACGTCTTGCCGCTGCCGCCGCACCACCACCACCAAAAACCCTAGCCACCGCTGCCACCCCCACCCTCATTACCACCACCACAACCTTTCCCCCGACTTAGGGTTTCTTTCCCTGTTCCGTCCGTAAAAAAAAAGAACAACAAAAAAAAGGAGGGGATGTGGGGCCGAACCAGCCACCCCACACTGCACCTAATTCTCAGTTAAAAAAAAGGAGGGGACATGGGGGCTGAACCAGCCACCCCACCCCTGTCGTGTTGTTTCTAGAGGCTGTTTGAGTGGAAAAGGGCCCATCTAGGGTTATTTTCGGATGGCCCATTAGGGTTGTACGAAAATCCCTACCCTTTCCCTCATATATACCTCCTCCTAGCCGTCATTAGAACTCGTATTTTGTTTAGTTAAAGACTTAGCCACGAGCTACTCTTCGCCATAGGCACAAGTGTCAAACCGACCTTTTGTACTACGCACAGACAGAATCCCACCTCTTCAATGCCTTCATCTATATTCGCAATATCTTGATTGCATCTATAATTGTTGCTAGTTCTTCGATTGCTTGCAGGGATTGATCCTCGTGATCAGGTTGATCTAGCTCCAGCGTGATCAATAGCCTCGGAAGTTGGTGTATCGATTGCTAAGGCGCAACGTCTCGCACGTTGGTATTCGGATCGTCAACATCGACCTCCACCATAATCGATAGTTATCGTCTCATCAAAAGATCGGGCACCTTTACCCTATCAAGTGGTATCACATTTCAGGTTGATCGGTGAGATTTACTGTTTTCGTAGTCTAGATTGCATCTTCATACCTAGAATCCACGAAAAAGCCCAAAATATTAGGATTAGATTTTTTCCTAGAAACAGTTCGAGCCTTTGCATCTTTTCTTTTCAGTATTTGCATTGTTGAATTCGTGTCTGCATCGTCGTGTGGAGTGCTGGCTGTAGCATCTTGATTCTTAGAGTTTCGAGTTCTGCTCACATACGTCTTGCCGCTGCCGCCGCACCACCACCACCAAAAACCCTAGCCACCGCTGCCACCCCCACCCTCATTACCACCACCACAACCTTTCCCCCGACTTAGGGTTTCTTTCCCTATTCCGTCCGTAGAAAAAAAGAACAACGAAAAAAAAGGAGAGGACGTGGGGCCGAACCAGCCACCCCACGCCACACCTAATTCTCAGTTAAAAAAGGAGGGGACGTGGGGGCTGAACCAGCCACCCCACCCCTGTCGCGCTGTTTCTAGAGGCTGTTTGAGTGGAAAAGGGCCCATCTAGGTTTATTTTCGGATGGCCCATTAGGGTTGTACGAAAATCCCTGCCCTTTCCCTCATATATACCTCCTCCTAGCCGTCATTAGAACTCGGATTTTGTTTAGTTAAAGACTTAGCCACGAGCTACTCTTCGCCATAGGCACAACTATCAAACCGACCTTTTGTACTACGCACAGACAGAATCCCACCTCTTCAATAAAGCGTTCATCTATATTCGCAATATCTTGATTACATATATAATTCTTGCTGGTTCTTCGATTGCTTGCAGGGATTGATCCTCGTGATCAGGTTGATCTAGCTCTGGCGTGATCAATAGCCTCGGAAGTTGGTGTATCGATTGCTAAGGCGCAACATCTCGCATGTTTGTAGTCGGATCGTCAACATCTACCTCCACCATAATCGATAGTAAACGTCTCATCGAAAGATCGGGCACCTTTACCCTATCAAGTGGTATCAGATTTTAGGTTGATCGGTGAGATTTACTATTTTCGTAGTCTAGATTGCATCTTCATACCTAGAATCCTCAAAAAAGCCACAAATATTAGGATTAGATCTTTTCCTAGAAATAGTTCGAGCCTTTGCATCTTTTCTTTTCAGTATTTGCATTGTTGAATTCATGTATGCATCGTCGTGTCGAGTGCTGGCTGTAGCGTCTTGATTCTTAGAGTTTCGAGTTCTGCTCACATACGTCTTGCCGCCGCCGCCGCACCACCACCACCAAAAACCCTAGCCACCGCCACCACTCGTTTCCGCATCACCACCATAATCATCCCCACCGCATCCATCGACCGCTGTCACCCCCACCCTCATTACCGCCGCCACAACCTTTCCCCCGACTTAGGGTTTCTTTCCCTGTTCCGTCCGTAAAAAAAAGAACAACAAAAAAAGGAGGGGATGTGGGGCCGAACCAGCCACCCCACACTCCACCTAATTCTCAGTTAAAAAAAGGAGGGGACAATGGGGGCTGAACCAGCCACCCCACCCCTGTCGTGTTGTTTCTGGAGGCTGTTTGAGTGGAAAAGGGCCCATCTAGGGTTATTTTCGGATGGCCCATTAGGGTTGCACGAAAATCCCTACCCTTTCCCTCATATATACCTCCTCCTAGCCGTCATTAGAACTCGTATTTTGTTTAGTTACAGACTTAGCCACGAGCTACTCTTCGCCATAGGCACAAGTGTCAAACCGACATTTTGTACTACGCACAGACAGAATCCCACCTCTTCAATAAAGCCTTCATCTATATTCGCAATATCTTGATTGCATCTATAATTGTTGCTAGTTCTTCGATTGCTTGCAGGGATTGATCCTCGTGATCAGGTTGATCTAGCTCCAGCGTGATCAATAGCCTCGGAAGTTGGTGTATCGATTGCTAAGGCGCAACGTCTCGCACATTGGTATTCGGATCGTCAACATCGACCTCCACCATAATCGATAGTTATCGTCTCATCAAAAGATCGGGCACCTTTACCCTATCAAGTGGTATCACATTTCAGGTTGATCGGTGAGATTTACTGTTTTCGTAGTCTAGATTGCATCTTCATACCTAGAATCCACGAAAAAGCCAAAAATATTAGGATTAGATTTTTTCCTAGAAACAGTTCGAGCCTTTGCATCTTTTCTTTTCAGTATTTGCATTGTTGAATTCGTGTCTGCATCGTCGTGTGGAGTGCTGGCTGTAGCATCTTGATTCTTAGAGTTTCGAGTTCTGCTCACATACGTCTTGCCGCTGCCGCCGCACCACCACCACCAAAAACCCTAGCCACCGCTGCCACCCCCACCCTCATTACCACCACCACAACCTTTCCCCCGACTTAGGGTTTCTTTCCCTGTTCCGTCCGTAAAAAAAAGAACAACAAAAAAAAGGAGGGGATGTGGGGCCGAACCAGCCACCCCACACTGCACCAAATTCTCAGTTAAAAAAAAGGAGGGGACATGGGGGCTGAACCAGCCACCCCACCCCTGTCGTGTTGTTTCTGGAGGCTGTTTGAGTGGAAAAGGGCCCATCTAGGGTTATTTTCGGATGGCCCATTAGGGTTGTACGAAAATCCCTACCCTTTCCCTCATATATACCTCCTCCTAGCCGTCATTAGAACTCGTATTTTGTTTAGTTAAAGACTTAGCCACGAGCTACTCTTCGCCATAGGCACAAGTGTCAAACCGACCTTTTGTACTACGCACAGACAGAATCCCACCTCTTCAATGCCTTCATCTATATTCGCAATATCTTGATTGCATCTATAATTGTTGCTAGTTCTTCGATTGCTTGCAGGGATTGATCCTCGTGATCAGGTTGATCTAGCTCCAGCGTGATCAATAGCCTCGGAAGTTGGTGTATCGATTGCTAAGGCGCAACGTCTCGCACGTTGGTATTCGGATCGTCAACATCGACCTCCACCATAATCGATAGTTATCGTCTCATCAAAAGATCGGGCACCTTTACCCTATCAAGTGGTATCACATTTCAGGTTGATCGGTGAGATTTACTGTTTTCGTAGTCTAGATTGCATCTTCATACCTAGAATCCACGAAAAAGCCCAAAATATTAGGATTAGATTTTTTCCTAGAAACAGTTCGAGCCTTTGCATCTTTTCTTTTCAGTATTTGCATTGTTGAATTCGTGTCTGCATCGTCGTGTGGAGTGCTGGCTGTAGCATCTTGATTCTTAGAGTTTCGAGTTCTGCTCACATACGTCTTGCCGCTGCCGCCGCACCACCACCACCAAAAACCCTAGCCACCGCTGCCACCCCCACCCTCATTACCACCACCACAACCTTTCCCCCGACTTAGGGTTTCTTTCCCTATTCCGTCCGTAGAAAAAAAGAACAACGAAAAAAAAGGAGAGGACGTGGGGCCGAACCAGCCACCCCACGCCACACCTAATTCTCAGTTAAAAAAGGAGGGGACGTGGGGGCTGAACCAGCCACCCCACCCCTGTCGCGCTGTTTCCGGAGGCCGTTTGAGTGGAAAAGGGCCCATCTAGGGTTATTATCGGATGGCCCATTAGGTTTGTACAAAAATCCCTGCCCTTTCCCTCATATATACCTCCTCCTAGCCGTCATTAGAACTCAGATTTTGTTTAGTTAAACACTTAGCCACGAGCTACTCTTCGCCATAGGCACAAGTGTCAAACCGACCTTTTGTACTACACACAGACAGAATCCCACCTCTTCAATAAAGCCTTCATCTATATTCGCAATATCTTGATTGCATCTATAATTCTTGCTGGTTCTTTGATTGCTTGCAGGGATTGATCCTCGTGATCAGGTTGATCTAGCTCCGGCATGATCAATAGCCTCGGAAGTTGGTGTATCGATTGCTAAGGCACAACATCTCGCATGTTTGTAGTCGGATCGTCAACGTCGACCTCCACCATAATCGATAGTTGTCGTCTCATCGAAAGATCGGGCACCTTTACCCTATCAAGTGGTATCAGATTCCAGGTTGATCGGTGAGATTTACTGTTTTCATAGTCTAGATAGCATCTTCATACCTAGAATCCACGAAAAAGCCAAAAATATTAGGATTAGATCTTTTCCTAGAAACAGTTCGAGCCTTTGCATCTTTTCTTTTCAGTATTTGCATTGTTGAATTCGTGTCTGCATCGTCGTGTCCAGTGCTGGCTGTAGCGTCTTGATTCTTAGAGTTTCGAGTTCTGCTCACATACGTCTTGCCGCCACCGCCGCCGCACCACCACCACCAAAAACCCTAGCCATCGCCACCACTCGTTTCCGCATCGCCACCATAATCATCCCCACCGCATCCATCGACCGCTGCCTCCCCCACCCTCATTACCGCCGCCACAACCTTTCCCCTGACTTAGGGTTTCTTTCCGTGTTCTATCCATACAAAAAAAGAAAAACAAAAAAAGGAGGGGACGTGGGGCCGAACCAGCCACCCCACGCCGCACCTAATTCTCAGTTAAAAAAAAGAAGGGGACGTGGGGGCTGAACCAGCGACCCCACCCCTGTCGCGCTATTTCTGGAGGCTGTTTGAGTGGAAAAGGGCCCATCTAGGGTTATTTTCGGATGGCCCATTAGGGTTGTACAAAAATGCCTGCCCTTTCCCTCATATATACCTCCTCCTAGCCGTCATTACAACTCGGATTTTGTTTAGTTAAAGACTTAGCCACGAGCTACTCTTCGCCATAGGCACAAGTGTCAAACCGACCTTTTGTACTATGCACAGACAGAATCCCACCTCTTCAATAAAGCCTTCATCTATATTCGCAATATCTTGATTGCATCTATAATTCTTGCTGGTTCTTCAATTGCTTGCAGGGATTGATCCTCGTGATCAGGTTGATCTAGCTCTAGCGTGATCAATAGCCTTGGAAGTTGGTTTACCGATTGCTAAGGCGCAACGTCTCGCACGTTTGTAGTCGGATCGTCAATGTCGACCTCCACCATAATCGATAGTTATCGTCTCATCGAAAGATCGGGCACCTTTACCCTATCAAGTAGTATCAGATTTCAGGTTGATCGGTGAGATTTACTATTTTCGTAGTCTAGATTGCATCTTCATACCTAGAATCCACGAAAAAGCCAAAAATATTAGGATTAGATCTTTTCCTAGAAATAGTTCGAGCCTTTGCATCTTTTCTTTTCAGCATTTTCATTGTTGAATTCGTGTCTGCATCGTCGTGTTGAGTGTTGGCTGTAGCGTCTTGATTCTTTGAGTTTCGAGTTCTGCTCACATAAGTCTTGCCGCCGCCGCCGCACCACCACCACCAAAAACCCTAGCCACCGGCACCACTCGTTTCCGCATCACCACCATAATCATCCCCACCGCATCCATCGACCGCTACCACCCCCACCCTCATTACCGCTGCCACAACCTTTCCCCCGACTTAGGGTTTCTTTCCCTGTTCCGTCCATAAAAAAAATAACAACGAAAAAAAAGGAGGGGACGTGGGGCCAAACTAGCCACCCCACGCCGCACCTAATTCTCCGTTAAAAAAAGGATGGGACATGGGGGCTGAACCAGCCACCCCACCCCTGTCGCGCTGTTTCTGGAGGCTGTTTGAGTGGAAAAGGGCCCATCTAGGGTTATTTTTTGATGGCCTATTAGGGTTGTACGAAAATCCCTGCCCTTTCCCTCATATATACCTCCTCCTAGCCATCATTAGAACTCAGATTTTGTTTAGCTAAAGACTTAGCCACGAGCTACTCTTCGCCATAGGCACAAGTGTCAAACCGACCTTTTGTACTACGCACAGACAGAATCCCACCTCTTCAATAAAGCCTTCATCTATATTCGCAATATCTTGATTGCATCTATAATTGTTGCTAGTTCTTCGATTGCTTGCAGGGATTGATCCACGTGATCATGTTGATCTAGCTCTGGCGTGATCAATAGCCTCGGAAGTTGGTGTATCGATTGCTAAGGCGCAACGTCTCGCACGTTGGTATTCGGATCGTCAACATCGACCTCCACCATAATCGATAGTTATCGTCTCATCGAAAGATCGGGCACCTTTACCCTATCAAGTGGTATCAGATTTCAGGTTGATCGGTGAGATTTACTGTTTTCATAGTCTAGATTGCATCTTCATACCTAGAATCCACGAAAAAGCCAAAAATATTAGGATTAGATTTTTTCCTAGAAATAGTTCGAGCCTTTGCATCTTTTCTTTTCAGTATTTGCATTGTTGAATTCGTGTCTGCATCGTCATGTGGAGTGCTGGCTGTAGCATCTTGAATCTTAGAGTTTCGAGTTCTGCTCACATACGTCTTGCCGCTGCCGCCGCACCACCACCACCAAAAACCCTAGCCACCGCTGCTACCCCCACCCTCATTACCACCGCCACAACCTTTCCCCCGACAGGGTTTCTTTCCCTGTTCCGTCCGTAAAAAAAAAGAACAACGACAAAAAAGGAGGGGACGTGGGGCCGAACCAGCCACCCCACGCCACACCTAATTCTCAGTTAAAAAAGGAGGGGATGTGGGGGCTGAACCAGCCACCCCAGCCCTGTCGCGCTGTTTCTAGAGGCTGTTTGAGTGGAAAAGGGCTCATCTAGGGTTATTTTCGGATGGCCCATTAGGGTTGTACAAAAATCCCTGCCCTTTCCCTCATATATACCTCCTCCTAGCCGTCATTAGAACACGGATTTTGTTTAGTTAAAGACTTAGCCATGATCTACTCTTCGCCATAGGCACAACTATCAAACCGACCTTTTGTACTACGCACAGACAGAATTCCACCTCTTCAATAAAGCCTTCATCTATATTCGCAATATCTTGATTACATATATAATTCTTGCTGGTTCTTCGATTGCTTGCAGGGATTGATCCTCGTGATCAGGTTGATCTAGCTCCGGCGTGATCAATAGCCTCGGAAGTTGGTGTATGGATTGCTAAGGCGCAATGTCTCGCATGTTTGTAGTCGGATCGTCAACATCTACCTCCACCATAATCGATAGTAAACGTCTCATCGAAAGATCGGGCACCTTTACCCGATCAAGTGGTATCAGATTTTAGGTTGATCGGTGAGATTTACTGTTTTCGTAG
>QXEO01001343.1:0-29062 GCA_007115705.1 Dactylis glomerata | reverse complement strand
GAAATTGGGCACTTGCCCATGGGGCTGTCTATGATGAGAGAACAGGGAAATTAGTCGAAGAGAAAAAACAAATTGCTGAACCCCTGGGAGCACTTGTCAAGACAATCGCCGAGGTTCAAGAGGGGACGTTCAAGCCGGACAGAGAGAACGACGAGCTGACAAAGGCCCTCGGGAACAAAGAACACACAGGATGAACACGGAGTCTAGGTTCTGCCATTCCGTGGAGGTCTGGGTTCACCGAAGAGAGCCAGACTTATAGAAGCCGAGAGAGAGCGAAGAAGCGAAAGGCGCAGGAGGAGGCCTCATGGATAGAGAGCATAGAAAGGCAACAGGCTGAGCTGAGAGAGTTGTATTTACTGCAGCAGAAGGCACTGGAGGAATTAAAGTCGCAAGGGGCAACTCAGCATCAGCAACACCTAGAACATGCATCAGGCGACCGATCTCAGCGGAGAAGCAGCATGGCTTCCACGGAGGTACCGATGGAACACTACCCCGTGGATGATATCACCAAGAAGATAGACTGTGAGCTGCATGTTCCCATAAAGAACATATCGATGAAGGTGGCGGTTGGCTATGTGTTGCCATCTGGACCTGGACAAACCTGGCATGGCCGTGAGATTCGAGCTGGCTATGCTAAGGTCGGGGTGGATGCAATTGAAAGGGGGTATGAGTCCCTCAATCTTGACGTCGCTGGACCTGAAGAGGAGGAAAAACTGGGAGAAGTATTGGGTGGTATAATTCTTTGGGATAAGAAACACATCGTGTTTCGAGGCTCGGCGCCAAGGCGGCCACCCTCTCCTCCGAGTCCTCGCAATTCACCACCTCCCGACGACGACAGGGACGACTACCACCATACCCCGAGTCCACATCGATCTCCACCTCAATGTCAGCCGCCTCCGCCACCTCCGCCGCCTCAGCCCACTCGTAAGTCCCAGAGTTATGGCAAGTCCGCTGCTATGTCCACTAGCAATGTCTCTCCGAAGAAACGGGCCAAGAAAGCTAAGGCGGTGTCGCCTCCTCCTATCGAGAAGACTGCTGAAGAAATTGAGGCGGAGGACAGAGCCAAAGTGAAAAGGAAGCTCGCAGCCCTACGCCCGACCCCTACACCAAAGCAGGTATATACTCTGGAACAGAAGGAGTGGGCCATTGATATGCTTACCCAACCTTCGCAATATGAATTGCGTAAGCCAGATGACTACAAGCGTTGTTTGGATAAGCAGGTAGATGCAAAAAAAGAAGCTAATAAGACAAGCGCAACTGCAAGAGGGAAAAGAGACGTTGCCCAGCTTGGAGCACAGACCAAAAAATCGATCTCCCCGCTAAAGGTCTTTGCTAGTGATGCTGGTGGGAGTGTTGCTCAACCCAATCCCGCCGACTTTGCTGCTGAAGCTGGTTTGACTCTTTCTCAATTGATACATGAAGATATCCCAAAGGCGCCTATAGCACGGCAATATGAAAAGGGGAAGAGCCTGGTCCCACCTGAGATTGAAATGAATCTACCAACACAAATGCGAAAATTGCATAAGTGGTACCTGCAAGCCGCAAAAGGCACGCAAGATTTTATCCTTATGAAAATCACAAAGGACCATTTCTTAGGTGAAGACTTGGTGCATATTGAGTTTGATGAATTCTTTTAGCTATTCAATCAAGACGCGCTCGACAAATCTCTCGTCAGTGCCTATGTTCTGTAAGTGATTCATTATTTCTATAAGTCTCTAGCTCAACTCGTTCTTTGCATGTAATTATCCTCACTACGCTATTTATTATGTAGAATGAAGAGTATGGAATGTAAGAAAAAGAATGACCTCCAACTTGGATTCATTGATCCAAATCGAGTTAACGGAGCGATGATACAGAGAAAACGCAAGGAGACGGAGGATATCTTGATAGAGTTCCTACTTACGCAGGAATACCGAGCTAGAATACTGTTTCCGTACAACTGCAGGTGAGTGTGACTATCTTATACACAGTTACTTTTCCTTACTCGATGTTATAAGTGTAATTGATGAGTTTATTAACTTATATAATTAAACTTGCACGCAGTTACCACTGGATTTTGCTAAAGATTGAACCTGACTATGAAAAGGTTCAAATCTTTGACTCGATGAATAAACCACTTAATAAATACCAAAGCATCATTGATATGATGGATAGGTAATTTCAATCATTACGGTATTATATCGGTCTCTTTCGTTCATCTATAACTTATCTATTTATTTTGTTTGCTCGGCAGTGTTTGGAAACGGTTTATACGCACAGTTAAAGGTGAATGGAAAAATGAGCTGATTTACCGTCAGATCGAGGTAAGTCGTACGAGCTAGGTCCACACATCCCTTTCATTCTAGTTTCAAATACCATTAAGTATATCAATCTTGATATATCACTGACTAAAATCTATTCTCGTAAAGTGTGCGAGGCAGCCATCGGGGACTAATCTATGTGCATACTACGCTTGCGAGAACCTTCGTGCGCAGGTCACTGAAGGAATTGATTTTCAAACAGTAAGTAAATAATATACTGACAAATTCATTTTATTGGCATCAATTTTGTTATGATGATTCATATTCATATTGTTCTTCTTCTTCGTAGTTCGAAGCAAAGTGGAATCAGCTCTCACCGACTGAACGCATAGTAGGAATTCAAGAGGAAATAGCCGGATTTCTGCTTGACCATGTCATTAACCCAAAGGGTGAATTTCATGTCAGTTTCGATTAGACAATGTGTATAATTAAACAGAAGTCGTGATCTTATGTGTGTGAACAAGTTGTATATATACTTGTATGCATGTATATGCTCGCTGAACCAAATATATTATATATGTATCGGTTTATATATTATGTTGTAATGCTGTATGAATGAATAAGTATATAAGAAAACTTGTTTGAAATGAATCAAACAATTGAATGGAGCAAAATACAAATATACCATAAACCCTAAACCCCTAAATAACAATTGAAATCCAGAAAAATAAAGAAGCAGCAGAGGCTGCCATGTGTGGACACTTTAGTCCCGGTTCGTAATACGAACCAGGACTAAAGGTCCTACGCTCACGACCTCCCGGCCCCTGCCACGTGGTCTCTCTTTAGTCCCGGTTCGTATAGCAACCGGGACTAAAGATTGGGCATCAGTCCCGGTTGGTTAGTCCCGGTTGCGCAACCGGAACTGAAGGTCCAAACAAACCGGGACTGATACCCTGTTTTCCACTAGTGTCCTCTGCGGCTAAGCAACCACACGAGCAGCATCCTGCTGCTGCACCTTCTCGTCCGCATGGCCGTACACGCATACAGTCAGGTATCCGTAAAACAAAAACCTACACTGATGGTACTGTTTGCTATGGTTTATTCATAGCTACAGGTGAACCTACCTCCGTCAATGAAAATGACACACGTTGGCGTAAAGCAATGGAGGAGAAGTACGATGTTTAATCCAAAACAAAATCTGACATCTTGTTTCCCCAAGTTTTAATAAAAATATAATCGACTGCAAATGGATATATCCTGCTAGGTCATCGACTGCAAATGTGCGTATATCGACATACCGGTCTCTCTTGATTCGTGCTAGGTCCCTCGCTGTATTTGACTTGTCTCATAACGACGTGGGACATTAAAATGTTGCTAAGTCTGTGCACGAGATGTAGAGAAGATCCATGTGTCGATTGGCTAGAGTTCGGTACGCAGTACGCTTGTCTACCGTCGTCCACGTCCGCGCCCTTCGCCTCGGCCACGCCGCGCCGTCCCTGATCCACGCCCCTGGCCTCGTCGTGAGGAACCACCGATTTCCTCGACGTCGAGCACCGCCCGTCTCCCAGCACCCAGGACGCCACGACGAGCCGCCGGAGCCGGCGGCCGACGCGGGCGCCTAGGCCCTACGTGCAGCTTCTGCTTGATGTACCCGACATCTTCCCCTGTCCCCGCCTTCCTGTCTCTCAGCAGCTTCGCGGCCATCTCGACAGCGGCATCGGCGTCGTCGGTGGCGAGCAGCCTCTCCGCGACCTCCGCCGGCGCCACCTCCACCTCCCGCAGCAGCGCCTCGATCTCCGGGAAGAGCGGGTGGTCGTCGACGCCGTGGTAGTTGGCCGCGAGCTCCCTGAAGGCGACGAAGCCGCAGTAGCCCATGTAGACGTGCATGTCCATCCGGCCGGGCCGGAGCAGCGCCGGGTCCAGCCGGTCCTTGTGGTTGGTGGTGAAGATGAGGATGCGCTCGTGGCCGCTGCTGGACCAGAGGCCGTCCACCATGTTGAGCAGCCCGGACAGAGTGACCTGCAGCACAAGGTACATGGCAAGGCAACGTGCAGGTTGGTGAGGGACAACTGATGACAAGCTAGCTAGCATCTGATCAATATAAGAAAAGGGAATCGTGCAAGCTTTAGAATATTCAGGAACCACAGGAAATGAAGTGGCCAACTGTACCACAGGAGCAGTACAGACTTACAGTACTGCCAATTTGGAGTTGCCAAGTGACTTGCTGGTAGTTGAAGCAATGCAGTGCTGTGCTGTCGTTTTAGTGTTCAGTGAGGCTGCGAGACAGTGACCCAAAGCTCTGTCTAAATGTTATAAAGGACTATAGCGAAGAGTTGAATAAGGTGATATTGCCGATGTTCTGATCTGTAAGCTGCATGCTGATCTGTAAGATCGCACTGCATGTGCGCCTCACCAGATTTTGAAAAGCTTTGCTTCAGTGCATTCTTTTTCCTATGAAGTGTCTTATCGTGATTGGTCTCTTCAGACATAACTTTACCTTCCTGTTCGTGGAAATCTTTACCTTCTCCGAGAAGCAATCCCAAAAAAAGCGTGCTAAGATCAGAGGCTTGTACCCGCTGCTACTCCTACTTGCTTCGGTGATGCACGTAGTATTATCTATCCCTCGTTCAATGCAAAGTATGCAACTCGCGACATGAGTAGTACTGTAGTTTACTAACCTTGTGATTCTTGGAAGCCGGGCTGCTCCCATCGGGGCCGCCTCCATTCGCATCCCTCCGCGGCGCCGTGGTAAAGGCGCAATCGACATCCTCGATCAACAATATGGACCTGTTCTTCATCCGGATCAGCAGTTTCCTCAGCTCGGTGTTGGACCTGACGCCGCCGATGTCGAGGTCATACACGTCGAAATGGAGGTGGTTGGAGATGGCGGCGACCAGGCTGGACTTGCCGGTGCCCGGCGGCCCGTGGATCAGATATCCCCTTTTCCATGCCCTCCCCGTCTGCCGGTAATACTCCTTCCGGGTCAGGAACCTGTCCAGGTCGTCCACCACGGCCTCCCGCAGCGCGGCGTCCATGGCCACCGTCGCGAACGTGGAGGCGTTGCGGAGCCTCACGGTCCGCCACTTGCCCCACTCGTTGCTGTAGAGCTTGGTCTGCCTCTGCTCCTGGGACATGGCCTCCACGCGGGCCATGACGGCCGGCAGGTAGGAGCCGAGCACCATGTCCTTGTGCCGCGCGTCGAAGCTGAGCTTGAACACCTCGCGCGCGTCCTCCGCGCCCCGCCGCCTGCCGTCCTGCTTCCTGCTCAGGCGCCACGTGAGCGTCGCCCCGTCGAACACGTCGACGACCGCCGTGCCGGGGCGCATGGCGAGCAGGACGTGCTCCGCGGCGGCCCCGCGAGGCAGGCTGGCCTTCATCAGCGGCACGGACGGCGCCGCGGCCAGGAGCGTGGAGACGTACGCCCTGGCCGCTAGGAAGACGCGGTTGTACAGGGCGCCGTCGAACTCCTCGATGAGCACGACGTGGCGACGGGCGGAGGCGGGGGGCAGGAGGAGCAGCGCGCCCAGGGCCGTGCCTGGGAGGATGTCGGCCATGACCCGGCGGAGCAGCATGGCCGCGCCCACGACGGACGAGGCCGCCGTGACGACGCTCTTGTACCGTTCAAGCGCTCTGCTGTTCGGAGATGTCGTAGCCATGGCCAACTCTGACTGATGCCGCAGCTCTCAGGGAGTAGGTTTCTAACTTTCTATGGCGCAACTGAGGGCAGCTTTTAATCGGAGTGACAGGAAATGCAAGGTCGGTCACGATGGCAATTGGCGGTTGATCATTCGGTGTATGCAATTGCTTTTCTTTGGAGTGGTTTGGCTTAAACTTTGCTTGAAAAAGGAGATTAGTGCGTCTTGACTCCGTAGCCTTTTGAGTTCAGTACAACTGGGTTAGGTTAGGTGCCTCGTGATCTCGTGGTCGAGCCGTCGAGGAGACCATGGATGCGACTCACTAGTCTTGTGACTGGTTTCTTCGAAACATCATATACATAGACGCCAACACCAACGCCAAAGCCGTCAAAACTGACTAAACACGTCACTTGAAGTTTGTTAGGCTATGTGTGAAATCTCTCTAGGGCTCCTGAGTTTGATTTCTTTTTTAAAAGGGTCCAGATTAGGGCTCAGTAGACTCTTTTTTTTCACCTCCGGCCGCCCCATCACCGCCGGCGCGCTCCCGCACACCTCGTCGCCTCGCCCTGCCGTGCCATGCTCCGGTGATCCCTCTAAGTCCCTCGAATGGCAGCTTCATCTGCGGTGGTGACATGCCCCCACCTCAACTGTAAGATTTATTGCTTGCTTCATGGCCTCTATCGTGGCCAGCTGCGCCGTCAGCGGCTCCGTGGCGCACCCTCGCCTCGAAGCCAGCTCGAGGAAGAAGAAGAGGTGGGGTAAAGGATAAGATTTTGCACGAATCTTGACGCACACAACAAACTTTACAAGCTCTTACTGAACCATAAGCTATTTCTCAATTTACTAAGAACTAGCAAAATTGTTTAAAAATGATATTTAATTACAAGTTTCAAGAATATACAAAAAAAGCACGACATACTCAGTGATGTATCCTATGAGCATGCAAAAGCGCAATGCTAAATTCTTTGAATTATAGGCTACACAAAAATGAAAATAAATAAATAAATAATATACCCTCTTCGATCGGAAAAGAGTGTCGATAATTTTTTACTAACTTAGTACAATGTTTGTACTAACTTAATATATAAATTTTGTACGACGTCACCGATATATGTTTTTCCAACCGGAGGGAGTAATAATTTATGGAGTTTTAAAAATATGTATTGTTCACTACATTCAGGTCCATACATTTTCACTTTGCGTAGCTCAAGGTACAATGTTTTTCAAATTAACATTTTTCACGTTTATAAGAGACATCATTATTAAGCGATGCCGAACCTTCCCACCGCCGGCCGCCTCCCTCCTCCGTTCCTCTCCCCTTCCCTCTCGGGCCGCCTCACACGGGGCAACTCTGGAGGCCCCTCTTCCTCCCTAGCGATTCGCCGCTTGATCTACTCCCCACGGTCACTGCCACCGTCATCAGCGGTGGTGGCGGCCACGCCTAGCCTATCAAAGATGGGCGTGTAGGTGGGCGAGCTCCGACGGTCTCCTACACGCGAGGCGGGCCGTCATCAGGTTGTTGCATGTGGTAAGCCGATGGTGGCAGAGGTCTTCCACAACAGTGTTGACTGACGGCAAGGGCTCTCCTCGCCGCGCGGTTCAGGAGAATCCGGCGGAAGATCGCCCATGTTCTATCGTCTTCTTCCTTGATGTTGGCCTTGCCTGTGGGGCTCAGAGCGGCAGATCCAACAGGGTGCCGGCGGGTGGCGCTGGGGCTACTAGCTCGGCTTGAATAAAGGTGGCAGTCCTAGGATTCCAACTCGTGACGGGAGTTTGATCTGTCGGATGCATGTCCCCATTGATCTGGTTGCAGTGTCGTGTTCCAGAAAGCTCCGCCGGTTTACTCCATTGGGCGATTCATACCTAGAGATTGCTGAATTTGGTGGGATTCGGTCACACGCACCCGTATTTTTTTCCAACCGTTTGGTTTCAGAGGGAGCGCAGAGGAGCGCTTCAAAGATCTGCAGGTTATTAATATCATAGAGCATGTTCTCGTTCCATGGTGCTGGCGGAGAATGACATGGAGGCCGAGATCTGGGGACCAGCTATGGTGGTTCGAGTCATTGTGGCGAGAAGGAATTGGCTTTGTTGATTCGTGACTTGGAGCAGCGACATGCAAGTGAGGGCGACTGCATAGGAGAAGTCCAAAGTCTTACCTTTTAAGGTGATAATACAAGGTCTAGCCTTAATTGGTTGTGCCTGGCAATTGCCTTGTTGAAGGCATTATTTTGAGAGCGAGGAGGTGAAAACCTAAGATTTATGATCGGGCGACGACAGTGCTTGTGCACTATTTCCTTCTTGGAGGCGTCGCTTTTGGAGAAGTTGGACTTTTAGTGTTGTCTTGGTGGTGTTAGTACTGCTATTTCAGGGAATAGATCACTGTAGCGGGACTTTTTTTTATATATTTCTTCTTCTTTTTTGGCTGTGTGCATCCGTAATGTCGCTAGGGCAATACGTTGTTATAGTGGCTGGATATAATTGGCATCTCCGCGATATTAATATATGCTCTTTGCCAAAAAAAATAAAAAAATAAGAGACATCATTGAGTACATCCAGATTTTTTACAATTTTTAATCGGTGTGATAAGAAATGAAAGGTTAGTTCCAATGGCAATTAGCGGTTGATCATTCGTTGTGAATCGGTGTATGCAAAAAAAATCGTTTGGAGTAGTTTAGCTTAAACTTTGTTTCAAAAAATAAATGAGTGTGTCTTGACCCCGTAGCCTTTTGAGTTCAGTATAACCAGGTTAGGTTAGGTTACACTAGTAGAAAAAAGGGTTTTCATTCGTCCCCATTAGTCCCCAACGTGTTTGGTCCACGGCTAAAGGGTCCATCAGTTCTGGTTCGTTTGAAATTGTGGGCCAAGGGGTATTAGTCCCGGTTCAAATAGGCCCTTCGGTCCCGGTTTCAGCCACCAACCGGGACTAATGCCTTCGGGCCTTTAGTCCCGGCTCGTGGAGCAAACCGGGACTATAGGGCACCCTTTAATCCCGGTTTGCTCCACGAGCCGGGACTAAAGGGCAGTTCAAACGAACCACCGCTCTCTCGCGCCAGTTACGCATGGTCGCCGATCGCTTCGGGAAATCGCTGTGGCCATTAACTTGATCACTTCGGTAATTGAACGACGCATCGGGACCTCATCGCCGGCGGGCTAATCACACCGCCGGCCAGCCTCTTCTTCTTCCCTCTCTCTAGTATATAAGGATATGTATCTATAAGCAATTCTTCATCCTCTCCTAATCTCCTCCAAAACGCCATAGCATCTCCTCAAAAACACCATAGCCATCACCGGCGGCGAGCTCTCTCTCTCCCTCTCATTTCAATGGAGCCGGCGATGCGGGTGCATAATCTCACCGCCGAAGGGATGGAATTCACCATCACAGAAACCATCCGTGCATCAACGGTGGAGAAGTGGCTCCATGCTGTCAATCAACGATTCCTCGACGCTGCACCGGTCAAATGTGTGGGCTTGGACTGCGAGTTCACCACCCCTCGCGATAAGCCTCATCAGCGTGCCGCCCTCCTTCAACTCTCGGTGGCGTCCGAGGTTTTGCTCTTCCAAATATGTCGGGCCAATCATGTGTCGCAGCTGCTTAGGGATTTCTTGGGGGACCCCACCATTAGATTCTGCGGCGCGGCTATCGGCAATGACGTGCGCATGCTGCAACCATACGGAATTCAAATTTCGTCGGTGCACGACCTCCAAGTGATTATACCGAACCCCACCACGAAACCAATTCCGAGTCTATATGATCTGTCCAATGTTACTATTGGGACAAAGCTTGAGAAGAAGAAGAAGATCAAGAAGAACAAGAAGAAAGGCGACGAGGAAGAAGAAGAAGATGAACTTATATATGGTTGGGCCAAAGTTCTATTAAGCGACAAGCAAGTGTTGTATGCCGCTCTAGACGCTCGCTTGAGCTTTGAGATTGCTAGAAGTTTTTGGAATCTAGAAGGCTACTAGCTAGATGTGTGTGTGGTGTGGTGTGCGAGTGCATATATATATGAAAAAATGTATTCCCTCTTGTTTGGTTAACAAGTCTATTATATTGCTACTATTTTGGATTTTTCAAGTTTTTTTGGCCTTTTTTGAATATTTTAATTATAAAAATTAATAATTAAATTATGTATAAAAATTATTTGGAATTCATTCATGCTTATTATTACTTAATCAATGTTGCTTAATTTGTGAATTTATTTGGAATTTAAAAAAATAATATTATATATTTCCAAAGTGTATAGGTTAATAGAATTGGTAGCATACTAATATCAAGAAGTCACGATCACAGTCTTGGAAGCTACTATGGAAGGAATAGAGAAGTTAAGCGTGCTAAGGGTAGAGCAGTGTGAGGATGGGTGACCGAACGGGAAGAGGACCACAAGTACTTGTAATTTAACATGACAATGGAGTGAGGACCACAGTCTTTGGAAGCTAGTAGGAAAATAGAGATGATTAGAAAATACAGAAATTCTGAAACAGAAAATACAAATTTTATTCCAAATGGACCTTTAGTCCCGGTTGCTACAACTGGGACTAATGGTCGTTATAAACTGGGACCGATGGCCTTTTTTCCACCGGTGTCAGGTGCCTTATGAACTCATGGTCGAGCCGTCGATAAGACCATGCATGCGGCTCATTAGTCTTGTGACTGGTTTCTTCGAAACATGCGTATCTTTGTGAAGCACCAAGCCCCCAGGATATGGCACTTCGCGTGTTTTTTAACCTTAGTCGGTTTATCTGTTTCCTACAGAACGTTGTTCTCTTCATGTGTTTGCACAATATTTTTCATCTCCGGCGACAATTGACCACGTGCAAGTTCTCGGCATGCATTTTCTGCACGTTGGACGGCATGGACATGCAGCTCTTTTCGTGCCTCTTCTACAACAAAACTAAATGTTCATCAAGTTGCAGGCGTTGGACGGGCACTAGAAAGCGATCAAGCAGTGCAGCATTGGCATGGCCATGTAATTTTCTTGCAGCGATGCTAAAATGCAATCATGGGTTTGATCCGCTCGCCGCCGCTGCTGATTTCGTTAGCGTCTTGCTGAAAGTCAGGTTGATGGATTTGAGTGTGGCGTTGCAGATTACTCTGCACGTGAGGGGAGGAATTTCAGCCTCAGCCTCTCATTGTTCTGTTCAAGCTGATGGTGCTTTGGGAGATAGATGCTGGGCTGGTGATGACAGCCATGAGTGGAATACTCTCTCAAAACAGGCTTTCGCCCCGCTATATTAATATAGCAAACACACCGACGATACAATAGTTCGAACGAACGAAAATGCTAGGGCAACAGCAAAAACATGCCCAAAAGAAAATAAATGAAGGCAACGATGAATCGACTAAGTGATGAAGACCCGCAACCGCTGCACCCTCCGACTTGTCCCACCACGCTCCAAGTGCCCCGAAGCACCTAGAACCAAGCAGCCCCTTCAAGAAGGGAAGCACCGTCAACACAGTGCTGCTGCCCGGACCAGTTGGTCCTAGGGTTTCCCCCGGCACGCAGAGTAAAGTAGACCGGGGCTCCCCAAGATGCCCTTCAGGAAGGAATGGTGCCACCAATGGCGGCACCGCGTCCGGGTCGGACAAGCCGTTTCCCTGCCCCTGCCCACAAAAAAACTCTGGCACAACGGCGCACCACCACTAAGCTTCGCCACCCACCAGCACGCGCCACCACGGTCTTGTAGTCACATCACCATCTCTTCGTGGACAATAGCGCGCGGCCTGAAAGATGACGGCACACAACATCGCCGGAACAGGGACAGTAGCTCACAGCCACACGGGAGGAACCCACCTCCACCGCCGCCTCTCGGCGGTCGTCGACCGGACAGAGCGGCAGGAGCACACCAGGCCCACACTAGCCCGGCCGGACCCAAATGGACCCGTAAAGCACCCACAGCCCTGCTGCAACACGCGAGCCACGCCACCGTCCCTGGTACTGGCCAAGCCGTCACCGCCACCTCCAGGAGGCGCCGCAGAACGCAGGCGTCCAGGCCCGCCCAAGCCCATCTAGGCCTGCCCGAGCCCATCTAGAGCTCGAGGTGCCCAAAACTTGCAGGGAGGCAGCTGGAGACCACCACCGCGTTCATGGCGCCCCGCCGCTCCGACGCCACAGCACCATCTCCACCCGGCCGCGCCGGCCCATAGCCTCCCGAGGAGCACCGCCGCCAGGGAGAGAGAGGGCCCCGACCCGCTCTCCTGGGTGCGGGGAAAGGAAGGCCACCGCCGTCGGCGTCGCCCGGGCTTCGCCCAGCGACATCTGCTGGCAGCGGCGACGGAGGGAAGGGGGAGACGGAGGGGACGGTGGCCGGAGACTGTGTCAAACCCCCGTCGCCCTCGGGGGGGGGGGCAAGAGGGGCGAGAGGGGTGTGAAGCATTTTCGGTCTCAACCACCGCCATGAGTGGAATACTAGGCTGCTTTTTGTTGAATGGTTCTTGCTTTCTCTGCATGATCAATCCTTGGAAATTGACTTCCAACCAACTGAAAATGTCCATCAATTCAATGCATTTCATATGCCAGATTAGTGAACTTGCTTCTCTACACTGGTGGAAAAAGGGCCATTAATCCCGGTCTATAACGGCCTTTAGTCCCGGTTTCCAAACCGGGACTAGCAAAGCGCGATTAAAGGCCCTCAGCCTTTAGTCCCGGTTGCAAACGAACCGGGACTAATGGCCGTCCACGTGGGCACGGCTAGGAGCGCCGTCTCGGGGACCTTTAGTCCCGGTTTGTAATGAGAACCGGGACTAAAGTGTTCTGTTTTTGTTTTTATTTTTGTTGCTGTTTCAGATTATAGGTTTAGGGTTTATGCTTAATTAGGGTTCATTTTAATTTCAAACGAGTTTCCGTACCTATATTCTACGACTAGTACATACACATTACACGTTGGTGCATGCATATATAATATTATACGATGTCTTGTGACTGTATATACTACAATTTCAAACAAGTGTATGTACAACTATTTTTCAATCAAGTTTCAAAACAAAACTAAGTTACATGGAGATCACTAAATTACAGATAGCGTTCTTCGTCCTCCACATAATGTTCTCCTTTCTCACAGAGGACCTCCCTCATGATGAATCCTGCCAGCTCCTCTTGAATTGCTTTTAGGCGCTGGGTTGGTACGAGCTTCTCCCGCATCACATACAACTTTAAGAAGATCGATATGGATATATATAAGTTGGATGAAACTCAACACAATTGATTATAATAAAAGAAAACTGTGAATATTATTTACGTACATCAAAGTCCGTGGTACGTGCTCTCCGCTCACTGGTGTACCACCGGATGAACTCGCAGACGTAGAATCCACAGAGATTGGTCCCCGGTGGTTGCTGCAAACCCTTTATCTTTTTAAAAGTTAGTTGTTCTTTGAATTCACCTATTACCGACCTTCTGAAATGTGTCCAAACGCTACAGGGCAAAGAAAATGAGCAAATGAGTTATTAAATACTTGATATCAGGAAATTAATGAAAGGAGCTGATATAGTCGGGTAATGATTGAAATTACTTTTGCAACATTTCTTTCATGTCGCTAATCAGGACATCGGGCTTATCCAATGAGTCCATGATATGAACAGTTGATGTGTCCAATTGAATCTTTAGCAGAATCCAGTGGTAACTGCAGACATACATGCATAACTCATCAATTACACTTAACATCGAGTAAGCAAAAAAGAATATCTAGAAGATAGAAACACTCACTTGAAGTTGTAAGGAAATAGAAGTTCTCTTTTAAGACTTTGCTTGACAAAATATCTGAAGAGGTCCTTCTCCACGTCTCTGGGGTGATCTTTTAACATCCTTTCATTAATGATATATGGGTCAATGAACCCAACGTCATGGATTCCCTTTTTTGCATTCAAACATCTTAAATCTGCATAATAGCATACAAAAATCATATAGTTAATTAAGATATATAGGCAATGAACGAGCTTAGCTAGATACTTGAATATAAATCACTTACAGACAATAGCAACTGATGGTAGGCTTGTCGAGATCGCGCTGATTGAATATGTGAAACAATTCGTCCATTGGAATATGTAACATGTATCTTTTGAAAGTAATGCTCCTCTCTAACGTCCAAGAGGATAAAACGTTTAAAGTCCTTTTTTTGTATATGCACCTTGTACCAGCCGAGCAGATTTTGCATATGTGTTGATAGACCGCGTTCCTCCTCAGGCTTGATTAGAGGCCCCCCCCAGTACATATTGCTCTACTACCTCTCCCACTGGCGCTTCTTCAAGGCCTAACATAACTAGAAGAGGCACATTCAAGATGTCCGCGTTCTCTTTTGCCTCCCTTACAGTTAAACCCAATAGTTGTGCAGCTGCTACTACTCTGGGGTCCAATAACAATCAGTCCTCTTCCAAATCGGCTCTGAAGGACGTATCGATATCGGGGGAGCCGACTATGAGCGGGGCGACCGATTGATTCTTCTGTTCTCCAAGCTGGGGAATTTGTTTCCCGCTTCTTTTTGCCTTGGCCAAGTCACTTTGCCTTTCAATTTCGCGTTTATAGTCTGATGGCTGATTCATCTTATATTGGGGCTCTGCAGTAAGCATACCATAAGCCCAGTCCTTTTTTTTTTCTCTGTGTATGTCGGCTTGGGCTCAGGCACTTTCGGTGCAAAAAATGCCTTCACTTCGGCGCGTACTATCGCCTCGTTTTCCTCAGGAGTCCGGTCATTAGCTCTCTTGGGAAGAGGCTTTAGCGATGGCTCTGGTATCTTCGTGGTCTTATGTACTACCTTATCAGTAGTACTAACCGTAGCGGACCTGCTCCGCTTTTCCCCGTCTGAGTAGTATTGGGGGGCGGCTTCGCCTGACGCGCTGGAGGTGCACTGGGGGACGGCGTTGGCTGACGCGCGGGAGGTGCACTGGGGGACGGCGTTGGCTGACGCGCGGGAGGTGCACTAGGGGGCAGCGTCGGCTGACGCGTCGCCCGAGGTGGACTCGGGGGTGGCGTTGGCTGACGCGGCGCTGGAGGTGGACTCAGGGGTGGCGTCGGCTGACGCGGCGCCCGAGGTGGACTCGGGGTGGCGTAGGTGGACGACGTTCATCGGGGGAGGGTGGACTTGGATTCCTCGGAGTCGGTGGCCTTGGCGCTGAGCCTGGAAACTTGATGTATTTCTTTTGCCATAAAACGATTTGGCGCTTGACATCTCCAAGTCTCCGATCCCCTTCAGGTGTAGCAAAATCAAGCTCTAGGTCCTCGAACGAGCTGACTATGTCAAGCACCGAGACACGAGCATAGCCAGCCGGTATCGGGTTCCCATGGTGGAGTGCTTCAGGTAGACAAGGTAAAGTGTCGCCGCTCGCCACCTTGAAGGTCATGTTCTTCACTGGCTGATGTAGCTCACAATTTGTCATCTCCCTAACATCATCCATGGGGTAGCGAGACCCCGGTGCTTCATGCTCATCAGCTGGGACCTCCGTGGAAGCCACGCTGCTTCTCCGCTGACTATTAAGATCCAATGCTGGATCTTCCTGCAGCCGAGATCCGCCTCCCTGGCTAAGTTGATGTATCATACTCTTCATGTCGGCTAATTCACGTTCTACCTTGCCGATCCGATCTACTTCCCGATCCTTCTTTCTCTTACGGCTTTTGTAACCGTACGGATCTTCATGCTAAGAAAACCCTTCCTTCCATGGAACACCGGCGCCTTTGCCTCTTGTTCGTCCTGTGTATTCTGGATTCCCGAGGGCGTGTGTCAGCTCGTCGTTCTCTCGGTCGACACGGATCAATCCCGCTTGAGCATCCTCCATTGCCTTAACAAGTTTTACTGTGGGAGTAAAGGTCTGTTTCCGATGAACACACTCCCCTGTTGCCAGGTCTAACGATCCTCCATGTCCGTACCACCAGTTCTTGGCCCTTTCGGGCCATCCCTCTGTACCAGGAGTGATTCCTCTATTCCTCAATTCATTCTCCATAGATTCCCACTTGGGCACTGCTCTCACGTAACCGCCTGGCCCCAAAATATGGTGATGTTCCTTCTTATCAACATTTTTCTTATTTTTTTCTGACATTTCCTTGGCTCTCTCAGATGCCTTGAATGCCACAAATTCAGGCCACTGTTGTCTCAACTTCTTGTATGCTCCTTCGAACACTGGAGTTTTCTTTTTTGCGATAAACTTCGCGTATAACATTTTCTTGAAGCCCCGGAATGCTTCAGCCATCTTCTTGAGAGCGTACTGTTTAACTCTCCTTCTCCTTTCACGTCCACCCGGAATTTCATTACCATCATCATCCTTCTTGGAGTACTCCGGAGGTAGAATGAAATTTTCCATGAGCTTCCGAAGATGCCGTAGGGCGTGAGCACCAACGACATCTTCGAAAAGCTCTACCACGGGAGATTTCCCAACCCTTTCCTCCATCCATGGGGATGAAACTCTCCCTGCCTTCGAGCTGTGCTTGCCATGGCGTATCGATGCTCCTTTTATAGGCACGGCGCCGCTTCTACTTTTGTCTTGTTCCTCTGACAGGGGCGTCGTGCGCTATATGCTTTATCTCATCGAGCAGTGCATCACCCACGCATCCTTATCCTGCCAACAGCTTTAGTCTCGGTTGCACCCACCTGCCGGGACTAAAGGTTACCCACACGTCCTTATCCCACCGACAGTTTTGTTAGATGACACAAAAAACCACCTTTAGTCCGGTTGTACCCACCAGCCGGGACTAAAGGTTAGATGGTTTCCCGCGCCACTGCGTTCCTGCCTATTTTTCTTCCCGCGCTTTCCACCGCTTCCCGCCTCCGTCTTCCCGCCATTTTTCACTATATATATGTAGGCTTGGCCTCCATTTACATATCACATCTAGACTCATATCTGCAAACCTCATCACTCTCTTCCATGGCTTCCATCGTATCTCTAACCCCCAGGAGGCGGAGGCGCTTTGCGCCTCAAACTACCCCTGCCCGCTGGGCTTACCGCGTCCCCACCGGCTGGATGCTGAGGTCGGAGGCATACCGGTCCCTCCTGTCTCTCTAGGTGTGGCGCGCCAGATGGCCATCACGAACCACTACTACTTTGAGCTCACGCCAGAGCAGCGGAGGAATCCCCAGTGGCATCCCGACTACAGCCCGACTTGGGATGCCGTCTCATCAATCGGCGTGAGAGTGCGCTTGCCAGGCACGAGGAGGACGGCCCGCCTCGTTCGAACTTCAACGAGGCCGGCCGTCGGCTGTGGTTGCGCGGGCCGGACTCTCCAGAGCGTCATGGCCTACCGTGGCCCCCGCCTGCGCTAACCCTCAGTCTCAGCCCACGCGTGCTCACCCACCGGAGGTTCGACTACCGCGACCCCGATGCCAGCGACGACGACGTCGGCGACTATGACGACTACAGTGGCGACGTTTATAGGGCTAGGCACGACTATGACTAAATCACTCCAACATTCGAAAACAAGTTCGGCCGATTGTGACTTAATCTGCCCATGTACTTTAATTCCAGTTCAATTGTTTCCCCTCCTCTCGTGAGTGTTATTGTGATACATGATTCAAACAATACATTACATAAAATGTTAATACATGATTAGAACAATACATGATTACACATCATTTCTTCGCTAGTGTCCCTTGCTTACGATTGTGGCGTAACCATGGAGAATCTTCATTATTTAACTGAGGCTTGTGTCAGTGTTCACTCTGAAGGGCGGAATTTCACCAAACTGATTATAATCTTGTGACATGTCTGTCTTGTCCTCCACTCCCACGATGGTTCTTTTCCCCTGAAAGAACTATGTGGCGCTTTGGTTCATCACATGATGTATTCGCTTTGGTTCTTTTTCTTGGTTTGCTACTCATGTCCTTCACATAGAAAACCTGAGCCACATCTTTGGCTAGGACGAATGGTTCATCAAGGTAACCTAGATTGTTGAGATCCACCGTTGTCATTCCGTACTGCTCGTCCAACTTTACCCCGCCTCCTGTCATCTTCACCCATTTGCACCGAAACAAAGGAACCTTAAAGTTAGGTCCATAATCAAGCTCCCAATATCTCCTCTATGTAACCATAATATGTGTCCGTTCGCCCTTTGCCGGTTACTGCATCAAAGCGGACACCACTGTTTGGTTGTGCTTTTTTTATCTTGGGCGACCGTGTAAAATATATTCGCATTTATCTCGTACCCTTGGAAAGTCAATATAGTCGAAGATGGTAAGTTGGCCAGCAAGTACAGCTGCTCTTCAACAACAGTGTCATTCATGAGACGTCTTTGCAACCAAACGCCGAAAGTCGCCATGTGGAGCTGTAAAACAAAGGACTCAGGCTGCCCTGGGTTTGCTTGGCGTACAATATTCTTGTATTCCTCACTGTACGGAGCCACCAAGAGGGAATTTTGTAGAACTGTGTAGTGTGCTTGAGTCAACGAATGACCATCCCTACATATCATTGGTTTCTTTCCGATCGTGCCTTTTCCACTAAGTCTCCCCTCATGACGCGATTGAGGAAGACCAATCGGCTTAAGGTCGGGAACAAAGTCAGCACAAAACTCAATGACCTCCTCTAGTTCCATATCCCTTGACTGATGCTTCCTCTGGCCTAGCACGGTTACGAACATATTTCTTTAAGACTCTCATGAACCTCTCAAGGGGAACATATGTGTAGAAATACAGGGCCGAGAATGGAAATCTCTTTGACTAGGTGAACCAGGAGGTGCGTCAATAATATGAGAACGATGGTGGGAACACCAGCTCGAAGCTGACAAGACATTGGGCCACATCATTTTGTAACCGTGGTAGATCTTCTGGATTGATTACCTTCTGAGATATTGCATTGAGGAATGCACATAGCTTCACAATTGCTAGTCGAACATTTTCCGGTAGAAGCCCCCTCAATGCAACTGGAAGCAATTGCGTCATAATCACGTGGCAGTCATGAGACTTTAGGTTCTGGAACTTTTTCTCTGTCCATATTTATTATTCCCTTTATATTCGATGAGAATCCAGCCGGGACCTGATACTGTTCAGGCATTCAAAAAAGGTGATCTTCTCTTCTTTAGTAAGAGCGTAGCTAGCGCGACCTTGAAACAGTTCCGGATGTCGGTCTTCTGGGTCTTTCACCGTTGCAGGTCCTGTCGAGCTTCCTTGTATCTTTTGTCTTCCATACACACCCAAGAAGCCTAGCAGGTTCACGCAAAGATTCTTGTCACATGCATCACGTCGATTGCAGAGCGAACTTCTAGGAATTTCCAATACTCAAGCTCCCAAAATATAGATTTCTTCTTCCACATGGGTGCGTGTCCGTCTGCGTCATGCGAACAGATTGTCCGCCAGGACCCTTTCCAAAGATTACTTCTATATCTTTGACCATATCGAATACATCATCACCAGTATTTTCCTTAGGTGGCTCCCGGTGATCTGCCTTACCGTTGAAATGCTTGCCTTTTTTTCTTACGGCATGAATTTTGCTAAGAAATCGACGGTGCGATATGTACACATTCTTCTTACAATTAGCTAAATATATACTTTCAGTCTCTTGTAAACAGTGTGTGATGCCTTGTATCCCTTGTTTGCTGTCCTGAAATGTTACTAAGAGCAGGCCAATCATTGATGGTAACGAACAGCAACGCTCGCAAGTCAAATTCCTCTTGTTTGTGCTCATCCCACACACGTACGCCTGGTTTGGCCCACAGCTGTAAAAGTTCATCAACTAATGGCCTTAGGTACACATCAATATCGTTGCCGGGTTGCTTCGACCTTGGATGAGCACTGGCATCATAATGAACTTCGCTTCATGCACAACCAAGGAGGAAGGTTATAGATGCATAGAGTCACGGGCCAGGTGCTATGACTGGAGCTCTGCTCCCCAAAAGGATTGAAGCCATCTGTACTTAGACCAAACCGTATGTTCCTTGCGTCACCTCCAAAATCTTTAAACTTATTGTCGATCTTTCTCCATTGAGACCCATCAGCGGGTGTCTCAACATCCCGTCTGACAAACGGTCCTCTTTGTGCCATCGCAATAACTTGCATGCTCTTTGCACCGAAACAAACGTTTCAACCAGTGGTACTATAGGAGCATACCACATCACCTTGGCAGGAACCCTCTTTCTGGGGGGCTCGCCCTCAACATCACCAGAGTCATCTCCTCTGATCTTATACCGCAATGCAGTGCATATCGAGCATTCAGTCAAATTCTCATAGTCACCACGATAGAGGATGCAGTCATTAGGACATGCATGTATCTTCTGAACCTCTAAACCTAGAGGGCAGACAATCTTCTTGGCTTCGTACGTACTGGTGGGCAATTCGTATCCTTTGGAAGCATATTCTCATCATTTTCAGCAACTTTTCAAATCCGGAGTCAGATAGACCTTCCTCTGCCTTCCATTTCAGCAATTCAAGTGTGCTGCCCAGCTTTTTCAGACCATTTTGGCAGTTTGGGTATAAGGACTTTTTGTGATCCTCTAACATGCGATCCAACTTCTCCCTCTCCTTATTAGTTTCGCATTCTCTCCGTGCATCAGCAATGGTCCGACCGAGATCATCAGGGGCCTCATCATGTGTCTCTCCTTCAGCTTCCCCTTCAGCTCCCCCTTCAGCTTCTCCCATGAAAGTATCACCATATTCAGGGAACCCAGGATAGTTGTCATCATCCTCTTCTTCATTGTCTTCCATTGTAACACCTCTTTCTCCGTGCTTGGTCCAACAATTGTAGCTGGGCATAAAACCGTGCTGAAGCAGGTGCACGTGAAGGGTTCTTGATGAAGAGTAATTCTTCAGATTCTTACACACTACATGGACAGACAACAAAACCATTCCGCTTGTTCGCATCAGCCACACGGAGGAAATCCTGCAAGCCCTTAATGAACTCGCTTGAGACTCGGCTACCGTACATCCATTGCCGGTTCATCTGCATTATTATATAAGTATATAATAAACCAAATTAATACAAGGAATAAACTCACATTGCATATAAATCATATATACTCCCACATTACTCTCTAACGTTACAAAAATTATTGAATAAATCCTACTCAAAAATTATTATTGTAAATCACATAAGCTCACAATTACTCCCACATTACTTTCTAACATTAATTACTCCACAAATCCCTCTATTTTTTTGAGCATAAAAAGAGCTATATATGTGCATGACAAATTTCTACTTCATACTCATTTTGGTCAACATACAAGTACACACCACCTCTACACATGTGCAAACTAAGGAATTAATTTAAGCTCAAATGCTATATAAATCAAATAAACTCCCATAATTACTCCCAAATTATAGCCACAAATCTCACCACATCTAGAGCATTATATGAGCTAAATTAGCAATTAAAGATGAGAGAGTAAAGTTGCTAACCTTTTGAACCAATTAGATAGATGAAATAACTCAAAATCTTGGATAATTTTGATAAAAAAATCGGGCATGACCTCTCCACTCAATCCAAGCTTCCGACCACCATTAGTGTACTGGCAGGCTCGGGGGAAGAGAAGCTCGATTTTGTAGGCGACGGCCTTTAGTCCGGTCCGTGTTAAAGGCCGGGATTAAAGGTCGCCCTTTAGTCCCGGTCGTTAACACGGGCCGGGACTAAAGGCCGCCGCCCGTTGGGTTCCCGCCGCCAACCCTTTAGTCCCGGTCCGTGTTAACGACCGGGACTAAAGGTCCATTACGAACCGGGACTAGGTGCTGGCCGTGCCCCAGCGGCACGAACCGGGACTAATGCCCCCTTTAGTCCCGGCCCAATTAGTTTGGGGGGGCTAAAGGTGGCGGATAGAAGCCTCTTTTTCCACTAGTGCTACTTGCCAATTATGATCAGACACTCTATTTAAGCACATAAGTGGCAAACCTATAAATAGCAAAACATCCCTGCACACCAACTTTCCTACATTGTACAAAGAAAGCGTGCGACGCGAGCGAATTGCTGAACCTAGGAACAACAAAGACATATCCTTTTTTTTGTCAAAGACATATGCGAAGACCAGTAACTGACCAACGAAACAATTAGGACAAAACCCTTATAGATATTTTTTATATTATATAATTTTCTATCTAGTAAAGTGGTTATTAGATATTATATTTACTTACACCTAAAATAGACAACCATTATTCAAGTAACATCTATAGTTTTACAGGACACTCATGATATTTGAGGAAACTAAAATGCACATAAACACCAGCATATATTTGAAGTTCTGAGTAGCAAGAAATGTCTTTGAAATCATGCTATCTTGTTTGTCATATAAGTTGAAACAACTAACAATAGAGTTCCGCTTATATATGCTTCTGACTTACTGCTTTGTAATTGCATAATAAAACTATTGTATCTTTGGTTATTTTTTAACTTGATACTCCCTCCGATCGGAAATAACTGTCGGGGACTTAGTACAAACTTTGTACTAAGCTAGTACAAAATTGCCGACACTTATTTTCGATCGGAGGAGTATAACACAGTATTTGTTAGGAACATATGTCTACTGAATACCTTGTAATTGCTAAAAAGTTAGAAAATTCAATATAAATATATGATATGTATTTTTTTAATTTACCATGGGACGGGTCATGAGCCAAATTACCAAACATTTAGAGTACTCCGAATCACCATTCACTTGTATTGTTAATGGGATAGCTTACATACCGCATAGCAATGCAACCGTGTGGTGACCCAGCATACCACTGCATGTTGTAGTATGCAAGTCGTTGACATAACACTCGTGAAGTACCATTTCACAAATATTACATCCCTCAGAGTGGTATAACAGAAACATAGCGGTCTTTTATTTAAGCACTAAATATTACAAGCCACAATGTTACAAAGGATTCCAGTTCCTCCTCGGTCCAAAGAGGGACACTAGTAGGTTCTACCCGATGTTACAAACCTTAACTAGGACTGAAAGTAATAGACTAAACATGATAGCCTACTCAAGTCACTTTATTCTATAGGGTTCGATGTGACTCAAGTTACTACTCTAAACTACTAGTTGTCGGCCTCCTCCTCGGTTCCTTCGCTGATACCATAGGCGATGGTGTAATCCACGCCTTCGATTCCACCAGTAAGGTCCGGCTCCTCGTAGTAGACTTCCTCGATGTCTTCTGATGCTCCTTCAGTCTCCTCGTTCTGGCCCTCCGAGGCTAAGCAAGGGTTAAGAGGGAATGGGGTGAGTAACGAGCGTTACCCAGCAAGTTCATTTAACAGTATATAGGTGTTTGATGCACTAGCTATGACCGTAGACTTGAAAGTCTTAGGTCAAATGCAGTTTCATAATCATTTCTTCAAAGATTGATTTATTCAGAAAAACTATGTCCGTCAGTCTTCACAGGTTGATTAGAGCTTTGATAGGCTCCTTTCCTGCCGCGTTTGTAGCTCCTTCCCGGAACAGGGAGTATCTTGATACTTTCTTACACTCTGCAGAGGTGGTCACTTGTACCCATAAGAGATCAAAGCCTTGCTGCACAACTGGGCGTACTTTCCCGTCCATACTTCCTTGGTATGGGGCCCAGTCTTGTGATCCAAGCCAATCACTATCCTCCTCCGCGACCTCGCATACCCACCCTTTTGTAGTTCCAACCTCGGAAACAATCCTCGCCGGCCTCCTACTCTTTGGTAGTTCCGACCTCGATTGATACAATCCACGCCGGCCTCCTACCCGAAGGTAGTCCCGACCTCGATTTAACTTACCCACGCCGGCCTCCTACCCTTTGGTAGTCCCGACCTTGGCAGATATACCCCACGCCGGCCTACTACACTTTGGTAGACTTTCCGACCTCGGGCTTCCCTCGTTGGTCTCCTACAATCCATCATAGACCACCGATACGCGTGGCACTAAGGGGTCCCACCCATTACTGCAACCCAGCAGGATGCAGCTACAGTATGGTGCATCTGTTGATATGCAAGAGGAAGTTGGTACAGCTGACTTCTCCGTCCCATTCTAGATCTTATGGTTGACCGTTATTTACGGCGCTAGAATCACTGGCGATATTGGTTATTATTTCCTAGATGAACTTTCTAGTTGCAGTGGGACCTCCACCAATACTCATACCATGGTCCCACTGCCCACTGCTACTCGGTGATGGCGCCAGAAAAGACTGGTGGCGTGTAGTTGGCGAGGGAGCAGTAAGTCCTTGTGCGTGGTGAATGACCAGCCCGTTGGGAACCCCAAGAGGAAGGTATGATGAGTGTAGCGGCTAGTTTTCCCTCAGTTAAGATACCAAGGTTTATCGATCAGGAGAGGAGAGACGGCGACGACTGAAGGTGATATGGAACCTGCACACACACAACCAAATACTTTGTTCCCAACTTGCGATGAGGTTGTCAATCTCACCGGTTTGCTTGAAACAAAGATTATGAGCGTATCGAGTGGAAAACAATATAATATGCGAGTAAAGTAAACAGTACGGGAAAAGTAAACAGGTGATTGCAATATGATTAAAATAGGACCGGGGTCCACAGTTCACTAGTGGTGTCTCTCCATAGATAAAATAACATGCTGGGTAAACAAATTACAGTTGGGCAATTGATAGAATAAAGATAACGTGATATGTCAAGAAGATCACTATGAGATTTACTCGGGCATTACAACAAAATACATAGACCGCCATCCAACTGCATCTATGACTAATAATCCACTCCCGGGGATATCAATCCGAACACCCCAGTAGTATTAAGTTGCGAACAACAGATAATTGCATAAGCAAAGTGTGTAATGTAAACAAAGCATATGCCCTTGAGCATATGAATGTTGTTTTCTCCCTAGTAGCAACAGCACATCTACCACCTTAGAGGTTTCTGTCACTCCCCCAGGTGAAATAGAGACATGAACCCACTATCGAGCATAAATACCCCCTCTTGGAGTCACTAGCAACTACTCGGCCAAGATAGCTACTAACAACGGAGAGCATGCAAGATCATAAACAACATAGAGATAACAAAAGATATAATTCAGTACAGCAACTTAATCATAAAACCAATATTCATCGGATCCCAACAAACCAACATCATAGAATTACATAACGGTGATCTCAATCATGTAGGGCAGCTCATGAGATCTAAACATGAAGCACATGGTGGAGAAGACAACCATCTAGCTACTGCTATGGACCCATAGTCCAAGGGTAGACACTCACTCATCGCTCCGGAGGCAAGCATGGCGATGAAGAAGACCTCCGGTGGCGATTCCCCTCTCCGGCAGGGTGCCGGGAAGAGCTTCTGGACCCTCCCGATCTTCGGGTCGACGGCGGCGGCGGATCGTGATGTGTTCTGGAAATCTGATCGGGTCCTTAGGTTTTTTCCGTCGGGGGTCTTTATAGGCGAAGGGGCGATGTCAGAGGTGGAGCCAGGCTCCCTCACACAGGCCTAGTGCGGCCAGGGGTAGGGCCGCGCCACCCCTGTGTGTGGGGCCCTGGTGGCCCCTCCATCTCTCCTTCGGATGTCTGGAAGCTTCCAGGAAAAATAAGACTTCAGGAACTTGTTTCGTCCAATTCCGAGAATATTTCCTGTGTATCACTTCTGAAACACAAAAACAGCAGAAAACAGGAAACTGGCACTGTGGCACTTGTTAATAGGTTAGTTCCGGAAAATGCATAAAAGTGCCACTAAGTGTAACGAAACAATAGGCAAATGGTGTAAAAACAAGCATGGAGCATCAAAAATTATAGATACGTTTGAGACGTATCAAGCATCCCCAAGCTTAACTCCTGCTCGTCCTCGAGTAGGTAAGTGATAACAAAAGATAATTTTTGAGGCGACATGCACCTACACAATCTTGATCATATATGTAAGCAATGTGAGCTGGGATCATAAGAACTTAAAACATGGGCATGAAAGATATAATCATGACAATAAGAAACTTAGCAACCATGTTGTAAACATGTAAATGAACACAAACAAAAGACCATAATGAAACAATGAAAGTCAAACGTGTGTTCAAATCATAAGGAAAAACATACAGATGATTTTCAGCTTGTCCTTCAAAGAGAGCAAAACATAAATGCATAGGACACCTTCAAGTTTAAGAGGGCGACTAGATACAAATAATTTAAGAACAAGTGAAACCAATCATCATGAGTCAATCAATGAACTTTGGGACAATGCATATCACACTAAGAATGACAACTATCTCTTAATGGTGCATAAAGAAAGAAGGTGGTGACTCAACATAAAAGTAGAAGAAAGGCCCTTCGCAGAGGGAAGCAGTGATTGCAATTTTATAACCTTCAAAAATTATGGTACTTACCGGCTTTGAGCTCTCATTGCCCCCATCATAAGCATCTTGAATGGTTAAAGTTAATGCGAGAACAATTATGATGCATATGCTTGACAAATCATAAGTTGAAGACCTCGTGCCCCGTGAATACGAGTACCCAAACCTCATGCTACTTTACTTAGAGTCCCAAGCAAGGCTCTTGTCATTGTAAATATATGTGTATCATTGAGAACCGCCAATGGGGTACCTCCGTGCCCGATGACATGGAACAAGCCCACACCAAAATGACAGGACAAGCAGACAATGAACACCTCGACATCTCTTTTATTTGCTATATGTTTAGCTTTTTATGTGAGATGCGTCGTCGAATGTTCACCATGGGTATGCTGCAAATTTCCACATGAATTATGCCATGGCTTAGATTGGCGGCCCGGCGTTTCCCTAACACATATAAAAACTCCATGATCCTCACAAGATTCCCAACTCATTTCACACCGCGGGCATCCATAAACAAAAGATCACGATATCAACTCAAATAAGAAGTGCAATGTTGAAAGCTTGCCCATGACAGCATGGATGGGCTAGAATCCAACTTACAACTTGCAAGCATAACAACTCAACATAAGAGACCACAATGTCAAATTTTTAAGAACAGGAAAAAGTAAAGTGTGCCTTCCGGTTCGTGAGAGCTTTACTGACCGAATTTCGCATAACACTGGTAAGAGTTTAATTTGAGAGAGAATAAAAGCAAGTCAAATTTACTTGGACTAGCAATTGCTAGTAGGTATGTATGGTGGACACTTTGGAAAACTTTGGCTTTTAGGAGTTGGATGCACGAGTAGAGCTCATACTCAGTACAAGGCGAGGGCTACAAAAGACTGGGAGCGACCACTAAGAGAGCAATAATGGCCATAATCATGCAAAGCGACAAAGCGACATTAAAAGAAGCAAAGATGCATCAAAAGTCAAAAACTAAATGATCATGAAGGCTAATGGCGACTTTTGTAAGAGTCTAACATGTGTGAGCATGCGCCAAGTCAACCCAAATAAAGCATCAAGGAGAAACCCAAAATAACCATATCAATAAAAACAACGCATGATTTTTTCAAAGGCTCATTAAGCAATCTCAGTTATTTGAGACAAGTCATGCTACAGCAAACCACTAAGCATACTATCAAAAATACATCAAGCATGACATGAAAAAGCCTAAGCCGCAGTCTACACAAGCTCCTTCTTGTACCACTATTTTGCACAAAGCTTTTTCTCTTTTCCAACACCATTTGAAATTTTTATAAATACCTCTTTTGATGAAAACCAATAAAGATCAGAGGCAAAAATACACCTTGATGAAAAGATATGACAAGATCTGAACGCAAATCAAGGCGAAAATGAAAACCAAAAGCAGTAGCAGAAAAAGTAGAATGCTCGATTTTTAATAAGAATGAAAACTAGAGCGTTCTTTGCAAATGAAAACGAGTACATCTCCTCCAAAGGAAATTTGTTGGGGTCCAACCATTTATTGCAGAAAACAAACAAACTAAGAAAACTAAAACAACTGACGCTCCAAGAAAAACACATAGTGCATGAAGCAATAAAAATATAGTGTCTTGAAAGGTGACCTGATTTTTGCCGATGAAAGGGGTGCCTCGGGGGCATCCCCAAGCTTTGACGCTTGTACTTCTTGGATATTTCTTGGGGTGATGCACGGGCATCCCCAAGCTTGAGCTTTTGTCCATTCTTCAACTCATCTCATCATTCTCCAATCCCTACACTTGAAAACTTCCTTCATACAAAACTAAACACAATTCTATTAGCAACATTAGTGTAAGCATAAAATATATTCAACCTCCTTTAGCTTCAGGTTTCAACTCAAAACCACCACATATAAAGTATATACTACTGTAGCAACTTCCACAAGAGTTCCATGATAAAAAAGAACTCAAAAGAAAGCGATAAAGTGGCAAAAACAAATATTGGCAGAAATCTGTCAAAACAGAACAGCTGACAAAGGACGAATTTTTGAAAGGTTTTCTGTTGCTCAAATCAAAAAGTGTTCAACTAACGAAAGTTTGGATATAACCTGGGGCATATGCACAAGAAATCGCAGGTCCAAAAGATAAACAGAGAATTTTCACGAATTTTTACGGTGCAGCACCGAAAGCAGTTTCAGGACAGCAATAACCCCAAATCTTTACCTCGCTCAAATTAGAGGCTTCTCTTGGCACAAAAACGAAATAAACAAGATAAGGAGCGGTCATTACAGTAGTAATGACTTCCAAGACTCAAATAAAAGAAAAAGTACTGAAAATAAAACATTGGGTTATCTCCCAAGAGTGCTTTTCTTTAACGCCTTTGAGCTAGGCGCAGAAAATTGCGAATCAAGTAACATCAAGTGATGAAGCATCAAGCTCATAATTTGCTCTAAGAATAGAGTCAAAAAGTAATTTCTTCCTTCCTAGGGAAGTGTTCCATACCTTTCTTTAGTGGGAATTGATACTTGATGGTGCCTTCCCTCATATCAATGATAGCACCTACAGTTCGAAGAAAAGGTCTTCCCAAAATAATAGGACATGAAGCATGGCATTCAACGTCCATAACAAGAAAATCAACGGGAACAAGGTTATTGTTAACCACAATAAGAACATCATTAATCCTTCCCAAAGGTTTCTTCTTAGCAACATCAGCAATGGGAACATCAAAATAACACTTTTCAAGCGGTGGTAAATCAAGCATGTCATAAATCTTTCTAGGCATGATAGAAATACTAGCACCTAGATCACATAAAGCATGGCAATCATAACCATTAACATGCATATCAATGATGGGTTCCCAACCATCTTCTAACTTCTTGGGAACAGAGGCTTTTTGCTTCAACTTTTCATCCCTAATTTTTATGAGAGCATTGGTAATATGCTTAGTAAAAGCAATATTTAAAGAACTAGCATTGGGAGTCAAAGCAAGCTTTTGCAAGAACAAAATAACTTCAGATATATTGCAGCCATCAACATCAAAATCATTAAAAGAAATAGAGCTATCATCTCCCAC
>QXEO01001342.1:0-13968 GCA_007115705.1 Dactylis glomerata | reverse complement strand
TTCATCAAGCAGCAGGGCGAATGTCGACAGCACATGCTTCTTACCTTTACATTCACTGTATTTTTTCCTTTAGTTTTCCTTTTCTTTTTCGTTGCTTTCAACAGAAATTCTGTCGGACTCAATATAGAATCGCGTGTTTCGTGCGTAAAGAATAACACGGTGAACTTGGATCTGGTGGAACATCCGGACCACCTATTTCACTGTCATATCTTTGATTTTATAGTTTGAGCAAACTATATATTAGGTGGGTTGTCGGTGATTTTATAAAGAAAAAATACAGCTTAAATTGATCAGAGTACAGCAAAAACCCTAATACTGCATACTATGTTGTTTCCAACTAAAAATAAGCAACATTCCCCAACCATGCAAATAGTTAAGATGGCCATATATAATTAATTATTGTACCATGCATATTGGTTACTTTTGGCAATGTGGCCTCCGAGCATCTTGCATAATGCCCAACATATGAAAAAAAAAGTTAAATGGAAGAGTTTGCAGTTGCTAGTCTTTCCATCACGAGATAAACATACCAACTAATTCTTTGCATAGACTAATCAACGTGTAAACTACAAAAAATGAGCTTCCATGCATGCTGTTCTGAAGAAAGTGAAGAGCATAGGGGGGGGGGGGGGGGGGTGTAGCCCCTGCTCGTCCCCCCTTGTCTCCGTCCCTTATACATACTGTAAACATCAAGGTTGGAAAAAGCGTTAGGCGTAAGCGAGGCGTTTGGCACTCGCCTAGTGCCTAGGGCAATGCTTAGGCGTCCAAGGCGAGGCCTAGGCGTTCACAAATTTGTACCATCACGCATTTATATGAGCTATTATAGTGAATACGCATTACTTTAGACCATCTAAATGAGTAAAATATGAACAACTACCATTAAATATGGAACACCTGGCTCGTTAGTGAAAATAGTATAAATCCTCGTTGTGGAAGCCTATTTCTTAGTTGCACTGCCTAGAGTTCCGCCTATGCCCTAGGCGAGGCGTTTGTCCATTGCCTTGTGCTTAAGCGTGCCTAAGCGTTGCCTAGGTGTCGCCTTTTCCAACACTGGTAAACATACATACATTTTACGTGCAACTCAAAGATTGGAATTATCTAGCATTAAGATTGACGACGAAGTAATAATATCAGACGTCTCACAGAAATGCCACCCCTCCAACTAAACAAGTAAGTATCCAGTTTCGTAAGTCACACGAGGCCTCAAATATGTGGGGTTTGGTTCCTGGTGAAATAATGGTATGACTACCCAGCCAACTCCTACTCCCTCTGTGTCGGATGATTTAGTATGCTTAGTACAAACTTTGTACTATGTTACCAACACTTTTTATTATCCTCGCCCATAATCATGCTAAACCAATGAACCTATAGAATATTATGGTAAAATTTCGTGAGGATAAAACATGCCTACTGAGGCGGAGTTTAATCACTCAAACTGTCTCGTCCAATCAACCCAAATGCCATGTGGTACAATTATGCAGAAAGCACATCTACTACTACTTGATGCTCTATCTTTGGGAATTAACTGCATCTTACGTGCGAATAAAGTTATCGGAACCTCTGGCTGTATACAAATAGATGGCAAGCCGAACCTATATGGTACCATAGGCACGCATGTGTACTTGCACAACTGATCACAGGTGTCGAGTCCGGCTCGGACATGGGAGAAGACGATGTCAAGCATTCGAGGGTCCTGTGCCTAGACGCGGCACGATACACGGTGGCCGCAGTGTTTCCGCGCTCACCATTGCGGTCATCGTCGGGGCAATCTTCGTGTCCCTTCGTCCGAGAAGCTCGATTTCGTGTTCGCCAACGGCTATGTGAGCGTGGACAAGATCATTTCCATGTCGCCGCCGGTGAACGTGACGATCCGGCTATGCAACGCCACCGTCCACTTCCTCTACAACAACTCGGCCTCCTCGGAGATAACATGGTTTGATGGGTTCCCCCCTGAATACGTTCAATGTGGCGCCGCAGATAGAGCGCCATTCCTACCTAATGTCGATTTCCCTCCAGGCGCCTTCTGAAGTGCCCATGGACTTCGTCCGGAAGATGTCAAGGGGGTCGAAATCAAGAACGCCACTGTGCTTCTGAAAGGTTTGTTGGAGACCCAGATTTCGGGACTCACCACACACACAGTGCGCTACACCAACTATTCTGCTCTCCGGTGATCATCGGAACCTCGACCCCACCCAGGACGAAATGGACGACACACCTTGAGGGTTAAAGTTTACAGAATTAAGTGTGCACTGGTGCCTGACCCATGTTTAGTTTTTCGCATGTTTATCTTCTACTGTTTGCTTTGCCTGACAACCACCACGATTGAGTTATACAACTATTTATTATTTTACTGTGTTGTTCACGATGTACAAAATAAAAACGCCATTCCTACCTTGGAAGGTATTGGTACGATATCAAAAGATTGGGAAGTGCATAAAACTAAATGCAAGCGGAGCATAACGAGTAGACGAGGATCTAATATGCAAAATAGAATAAAACCATAAATGCAAGCGAGCTTATCGTACCGAAAATAATTATTTTTGTATTTTTGGAATAAAATAGTGCAAAAGTTGAATAAATAGTGTTTACTTATGATAAAAAAGTGGACCAGGGTTCAAGGTTCACTTGGCTAATCTCGCATATACATGGTGGCACGAGAATATAGCCTGGGCTACTCTTCACCATGGAGGAGTCCCGCAACGAACCGGCGGCAATGGCGGCGTTGTTTCCCATCGGCTTGGAATGGTCGGTGAGGGAATCCGACAACTTCATCATCGACATCTTCCACAATGAGGATGAATGAGGACACACAATGTGGCAATGGTTGTGGCGGCGCTAAAGGAACAAGCGCCGGCATGAGCAGCGCCATCCAGGAGGAGGACTACAATGCCTTCTACCGCTACCGCTAGGCTAGGATTTAGTTTTAATTTATATTTAGTTAATCTCATTCAAACGTTGGCAGAAGAGAGAGAGGAATTTAGACCATCGAACATGTTAGGCTCCCGTGTCGTGCTAGGCGACCGCCCGGGCAACCCAGCGCCGATCGTCCCTCCGACGGCGGGCGTCCACCTCCCAGCCATAGGTCTAGCTCCCCCGCCCCTGCCCCACCCGTCCCCGGCGTTCCAGCCGCCGGTGTTCCTTCACAACCCTCTGGAGGCCTCTCTTGTGGCAAGGCGGCGCAACGGAGCCGGCGCGACTCCAACCTTGGACAAGGCTTCCTTGCCTCCCAGGTCCCTTGGCTTCTGGTGGTGGACCCGCTGTCTCTGCATCCATCGTTCGAGACACCGGGCGACGCGTTCCTCCAGTTCGCCCTCGAGAACTTCAGCTCTTCGGTATGTTCTCCGGTTGCCTGTGGCTCGCCGCTGTTTGCACCGTCTCCGGTGCACTTGGCGGCTCGCCATTCCAACCATCAACATGTCTCTCTACATTCTGTTTGTAGCATGCTTTAGTTTTGTCTAGGATTTGCTTCGAAAAAATTGCTGTGTGGAGTTGCGCAAAAATGTTTTCCAGTTCACTATTGCCTCTTCTCATTTAGTTTCCTTCGTTGTCTCCCCGTGGGTTTACGCCACGGTCAACTCTCAGCTGTGTTCCTCTCTCTGTCCTTTGATTGTTTGACCTCCCTGGTCCAACTCACCTCCGTTTGGGCCGCCAAGCCCACCCGTGAAGCTTGTGACGCCCGTGCCGGTCTCTCTGTCCTGTCGCCTCTGGTTCCTCTGGGCCGCCTGGGTTGCTGACGAGCCTCGGGCCTGTTTCTGCTGGCATGCTCGCTGATGGAGAGCCTGTTGGCTGTGATAAAATATGCCTTTGCTATCCCGCTTGCCACTACTGTCGCTAAGAGACACCGCTCTCCTCTCTGCATCTCTTCTTCACCTGGGCTCCTCCCTACCTGCAGGGCCGCTGCCATGTCCAACACATCCCCCCGTGAGCTTCCACCCCTCCCTGTCCTTCTAGCCCCGCTCCGCCCCGATGCTCGTCTTGGCCCTTTCAATCCTTTCTGCTTTTGTCCGCTCGCCGTCCCGGGTCAACTTCCCCTTCCGCCTCTTCGGTGACTGCACCGCCGCCAATGGACCAGCCTTCCGCTCCTATTCTAAGGTTGCCTCCACCCTTCTAAGCCCACCTCCCCCGCGTTTCCTCACTCTGCCCCCTCCACTACCTGAAACCCCGCTGCCAACGGTGCCTTTCCACTGACCACTTCGTCGCTGCCTGCCAGGATCCGCTCTGCTGCCGGCGGTGTCACCACTCCGGCCACTTCAAACAGAACTATAAGCTCCCCTTCTCCCCTTTCACTTCGCATCCCCTTCCTCACTCTCTTCCTCACTTTCCTTCATTGGATCACATATTCCCCATAGACGGCGACTGTCCAATCGCCCAGGCGGATGGTGGTGCCCCCTCCTCGGCGCCACTGTTCTGCAGCCTTTGTTTCTCCTCCGACCACTCCTGCTCCATCTGTCGCTTGGTGGTTCCTGCCGCCGTCGCGATGGCGGAGCATGAGGCCACTACTGCTACTTTCGATGACGACGAGGAAGAGGACCCTGAAGAGTTGGTCTTCGGGGCCTGGTCGAGCGACGAGGGCGAGGGCGAGCCCGCTGGTGGTGGGGATAACTTTGTCCCACTACCTGCCAATGGCGAGGGTGAGAAACAATTCTTGCCTGCTCCACAGGATGAACTCGAAGCTCCAAATGCTGAGGACCTGGAAAAGCCCGTTCGTCCAGACTACATGGATGTTTCATGCCATACGTCAACCTACGCCACTTTGACAGTCTCTCTTATGCTTTTTGTCAATCCACCTTTTGAAAATCCTGACAACCTGATCCTGCAAGCCGCTGATCTCGGCCGCTGCCCTGATCGCGTCTCCCTTTTCCCCTCCTCGCGTGGAGCTAGGATGGCTATCTTCGCTACTCCCGCTGACCGCGATCTTGCGGCTCCAATGGGCCGTTCCTTGGTCGTGAGGTTTCTCTTCTTCGAGCGGCAACGATGAATCAGACAACTACTTTCTCTTCCAGCATGACACGATGGCGGCTCTGCCAGCAAGGATTATCCCCTTGAGCATTGGCAGTGTCACATTGATATCCCACAAGTATAGGGGATCGTTGTAGCCTTTTCGATAAGTAAGAGTGTTGAACCCAACGAGGAGCTAAAGGTAGGATAAATATTCTCTCAAGTTCTATCAACCACTAATACAACTCACACACTAAACGTTTGCATTATCTAGGATATAAAACTAGAGCAACAATACGGGTACTAGAGATAGCTTTGCATGAAAATAAATAACAAGAAGTAATTAAGTTGCTGCAGCAATAAAATTACACTAAACTAACAGAACCATGAGTATGGAATAGTGGTGGTAATTGTGGTGGCTTTGTCCAAGTTTAATTAGCGAATAAATCGAGTTTATTGTCTTCGATGCAGTTTTCTATGTGGGAGAGGCTAAATATACATGCACTTCACTACTTGGGAATTACAAGTACTATATGATTGGATTGTTAGCAAGCATAGCAAATACTAACAATGCATTAAGGTTTCCCCAACCATAGCCTTAAGTTAATGTCCTCTTACTCCCATACGTGAATGTTCCGGTTCGCGTCCTCAGGTTTCTGTCACTCCGACAGAACTTCCCCCTTCCTCTTACATATACTACAAACCCTATGATGTTTAATCCATTCGCGCACAATATAATGGACACTAAAGGACTATACCATATCAACATACAACTCTAATGAACCAAAGACATTCAACCAAGCAATCAAAAGACAAATAAACTACACAAACATGACATAGATCATAGGATTAAAATTATAGCATCGAACACCATGTTTGCATAGGACGGTACAGGGTGTGTGGGAGGATGAACCACTGTATACAAGGAGTTGGTGATGGAGATGGCGGTGAAGATGATGAAGGGGGCAGCGAGAGTCGCAGGGCCGGCGGCGCCAGCGCTGGCGCAGGGAGCTCCTTCCCTGCCGTCGGCATCATGGGGAGCCCCCCCCCCCTTAGCCCCTTCCTTCATAGCTTCTTGGGAGCCCTCCCCCCATGGAGATGGTCCATGGGGGAGGCAAAAAAACGTGGCTTTTGGCGGCAGCAATTCGTGGGTGGAGGAGTCTCCCATGACTTAGGTTCCTCCCTTTATATAGCTTCTCGGATTTCTGTCACCCCATCTAGGGTTGCAGTAGATCGGGCTTATCTCGGCCGTCCGAACTCAGAATCAGTTAAATTTTATGTCTAACGTTCCTCGCAAAATTCCAACAACTTTGTAGTTGGGGAGTTTCTGTTTGACGCCATCTTCGACCCGTAACGTGACCATCTTCGAAAAAAGTTCTGAGACAGATTTCTGGAAAGTCCCGATTTGACTCCAACAAGGTTTCCTCTTGTATTCTTGGCAATTCCTACACATCAAAGTGTAAAACATGAACATTGTGCACTTTTGCAACTATTAGTAGGTTAGTCCAAATAAATCATAAATTTTATATAAAAACAAGTGTCAAAAGCATAATATTAGCATAAAGCCATTAAAAATATAGATACGTTAGTGGACGTATCACACATCATCCACTCCTCTAGGCCTTATGCGTAGGATCTTAGATTTTAATGCTATGGTTAGATTTATCTTAATTACTTTCTTATAGTTGTGGATGCTTGCAAGGGGTATAATCACAAGTATGTATTAGTCTAAGTTGGGTAGTGCATTAGCATAGGTTCACCCCCATAACACTAACCAAACCAATGAAGATTAATCAACTGTATGAAGCGAAAGCACTGACAAAATTCCTGTGTGTACTCAGGAACGTTTGGTAATCATAAGTAAAACAACAGGCTTGTGCTTTGCTCCAGAAGGATTGGGCCACTCGCTGCAATTGTTATTACTGTCTTTTATTTACTTGTACTTTATTTATCTATATTATCAAATACCCCTAAAAACCTGTTTGCTAGTATTTACAGAGATTCCTTGATCAAACCTGCTTGTCAACACCTTCTGCTCCTCGTTGGGTTCGACACTCTTATTTATCAAAAGTACTACGATACACCCCCTATACTTGTGGGTCATCAGTTAGCCACTATGGTTTGTTCCTCCCTACTAACCCTGGTCACAATAACCTCACTCTTCAGAAAATTGATTTTAAGTCCCGAGAGGAGCTCAAAGCATATCAACAGAAATTTGAGGTTGGCAATTGCTAGGTTGTTGTTCTGGATCATGATGATGGTATCATTAGCGTATTGGAGGTGTGACACACCTCCTAGGGTCAGGTGGCGCACCACACCTTGGATATGGCCAGCCTCATTGTCCGTGTCCAAAATGGCAGCCAGAGCATCTGCTATGAAATCAAAGAGAAAAGGGGAAATGTACCCCTGCCTCACCCCCTCTTGTTTCGAAAGAAAGGTCCTATCTCTCCATTGATGCTGACAGAAGTCTGGCCACTCGAAACTAGCTGCAACTGCATATGAACAATCCCTGACGAGAAGCCCTTTCTGGACAACACCTCTTGAAAGAAAATCCCAGCTCACGCGATCATAGGCTTTTTTCAAAATCTAATTTCAGAATGGTTGCATTTAAGTTCTACCCTGAGTTCATGGATTATTTTATGGAGGGCAAGAGCTCCGTCATGGATGCATCTACCTTTATTGAAGGCAGTCTAGAGCTAGAAATAAACAGTTTTGTAGCTGAGCAGATTTTGGAGCCATCCAATTATATGGAAAATTTGTGCTAAAATTGGCCAGTATTCAAAACTTACCTCAGTACTTAGTGTAAAAATCTGCTTTCTTATTTTTATTTTTGAAAAAACATTGCAAATGAACATAATATTTGACAAAAATTGCATAATAAGTTTCAACTCAAGATACATGTGCGTGATGTTTTCAAGATTTATTTTTAAAATGTGTTTTTCCAAGATTTAGAAAATGTTTTTACCGACATGTTTTTTTTGCATGGATCCCAAAGGGGTTGAGCTTGTAGCCATTTTCTAGACTAGCCGTTCCTAGGGCTTAGATGTGAATTTTTAGGTTTTAGAGATCTATAATTATAGAGACCATGGTATTTTTGTTGTCACTAAACAGAACTACATCTTTTTTTTTCCTTTATAGACATCATCATATCTCAAAAATATTTTACATCCGTAGCGACAATGGGATGGAGAAGAAAAAAAATCGATCCAGCACGGAAGTTGCGACGTGCGAAACCCTAAACCGGGCTCTGATACCATGTTAGACAAATAGCAACTTGTATTATTTAGAGGCCAAAGGCCACAATATATAGTACATCTGACTTGGAGTACAAGAATAATAGCTCTAGACAAATACGGAATCCTAGAGACCTAGACCAATACTAATACTCCTTAACACAAACAAGACCCAAAAGGGTTAAATGTAATAATATTAGGTCATTTTTTCCCTGAGCATGCTAAAATTTAACCATTTTCATCAATAGAGGAACACATTCACACATTGAGGGTGAAATAATAGAGCATAATTTTGTTCTAGAACACAAGAATATACTCAAATATAAATTAAGATTTATATTTTGTGATGCGAAAATATATGGTTCAAATTAAAGACATAAACAAAGTCTATGGTTATATCAAGAAACATTAAATCTATGAAATAGGGTGTAGTGGGTCTCTATAGCCTTCCTCCTACAAACGTCGATGAAAGGCTAAGAATCAGATCTCACCACTCCTACACATTTGTTACCTTCTCTTGTCTTAATCAAATCGATTGGACATAGGTTACTAAACATAGTGGTTCACATAATCGGTGGGAAATTATTTTTACATTTTTGTGGGGATTTGTATCAAGAAACTAGTATCTTATTGTTCCTCTTTTTAAGGCAAAGGAATTATCTACCTTATGTTCTATGTTGATGTTTTTGTTCACATGTGTTATAATCAGGTATTTTCATTATATGAAAGGATAGTTGGTGGAATCCAGTTTCACATTGGTAACTAATTACAAAAATACCATCATGCTCATTGTTGGTTACCTCCTCAGCTTAGGTGTACAAAGAAAAACTACATGCTAATTAATGCAATTTTAGTTTTTATTATTGTGAATGCATCCAAGGGAAGCCACATGCTTGGTAATTAATACGTGTTATTTTTATATTATTGTTTGTATAAAAAAGGCTGTTGCATCTGTAATGATTGGCCTGAGTCCTTGAAAGATCAAATTAGCTTTAGTTTCCAGATTGACCAAGCAACCAAATTGATCAACTCCATAAAACAAGGTGTGGCTAATTTTTAATGGACTAAGAATTAACTTAATTCTCAGTCAAATGATGTCATCCACAATGCTATAATATATGATTTTTTTGTATGATGAATATTTTTTATTGGGAACCAAATTTTTACCTACAATTTACTTGTTATTTAAGAATCTCAGTTGCAACTGAAAAATCTCGGTTGTAACTCCACTTGCAACTCATATGATACACAAATTGCAATCCAGATACATTGCTTTCAGATTTAACTGAGCACTAAATTAATTCTTAGCTAGATGAGAATGAGCAATTTCAATAAAAAAGTGGTTTATTTAGTTGTTGCTTCCAGAGTGAAATGTAGTCCAAATGGGTTGAATCGGCAGAAAATGTCAACATGGGATATAAATAGCATAAGAAATGCCAACATTATTTAGCAAAAGGGTAGTGTCACGTGAAACCTCGAGCGTTAAGATGTTGATCAAAACAATTCACAAGCACGTCGTGCATGCAATCATGCAACAATCGTTCACTAATGGGGACAGGGCCTCCAGTCCCGGCCCGTAAGGGCCTTTAGTCCCGGTTTGCAAACCGGGACTACAGAAGCGGGACTAAAGGCTAAACCTTTAGCCCCGGCCCGGTTACTAGCCGGGACTGGAGGGTGTCCACGTGGGTGCCTCGGAGCGCATCCAGGGCCAGGACCTTTAGTCCCGGTTTGTAAGACGGACCGGGACTAAAGGGCATCTGCAGATTTTGTTTTTGCTTTAGGGTTTTAGGGTTTAGGGGTTTTAGGGTTTAGGTGTTCGGGGGATTAGTTTATGCATATATATAAGATTCCAAATCTTGCCCCTGCACCAGAGAGGGAACATTCTCGGGTAACACCCTGAGGGGTGGGATCGACTGTTTGGCCTGTTGTCCTAGCTGAGGAACGTCTGATACGTCCAATTTGCATCACTATTTTGTATCATAATTTACTGTTATTCATTGATATATTTCATATTTAGATAAGTTACTTATGTTATTTCCTTTGTTTTCACATGTTTGATGATCATCGGAGGAGTTGCTGCCGGAGTCAGGATTCTGCTGGAAAAAGGACCGTCAAGAGACCATATTTTGAAGATCAGGAAAATTCCAGGAAAATACCCAGAAATTATATTTTTCCAGAAGACTCAGGAAGCCAAAAGGGGGAGTCGAGAGGAGCCAGGGGGCTCCACACGCCAGGGCGGCGCTGGCCCACCCTGGCCGCGCCAGCCCTGCGTGGGGCCACCCTGCCCACCTCTGGTCTCGCCCCTCCGCGTACATCATCGTGCCCGAAAACCTAAGTCAGGGGGGCGTTCAGAGTTAGACACAGCCGCCTCTGCGGGGCGGAGAATACCAGAGAGAGAAAGCTCTCCGGCAGGGAGAAATCTGCCGGGGAAATTCCTTCCCGGAGAGGGGAGATCGTCGCCATCGTCATCACCATCGCACAGGACTTCATTGGGATCATCATTATCATCATCTCCATCACCAGCACCTTCATCTCCACCATCACCACGCCATCCCGCTGTAACATCTTGAGTTGGATCTTGTTATATTCATAGGGGAAACTTTCCCGGTGTTGATTACTCTTGTAGTTGATGCTATTGAGTGGAACCGTTGAATTAAGGTTTATATTCAGATTGTTATTTACCATTATTTCACCTCTGATCATGATCCATATGATGTCTTGTGAGTAGTTCGTTTAGTTCTTGGGGACATGGGAGAAGTCAAGATGTTAGTAGTGAATTATTGTTGAGAAATATTTAATGGTTTGATATTGTTGTGGTGCTATTTCACTAGTGGTGTCATGTGAACGTCGACTACATGATACTTTACCATTTATGGGCCTAGTGAGATGCATTGTGTATTTGGCTACCGACTGTGTGGTTGCTGGAGTGACAGAAACCTAAACCTCCGTTGGGAAACCATTACACCAGGGAGCGTAGGATCCTAGAGTTTAAGGCTGTGGTTAGATTTATCTTAATTACTTTCTTGTATTTATGGATGCTTGCAAGGGGTATAATCACAAGTGTGTATTTATCCTAGTAAGGGTAGTGTGCTAGCACAGGTTCACCCCATAACACTTACCAAACCAATGAATACTATTGGCTCTATGAAGCGAAAGCTCTTGACAGAAAACTCCCGTGTGTCCTCGAGAACGTTTGGTTATTATAAGTACACAACCGGCTTGTCCTTTGCTGAATAAAGGATTGGGCCACTTGCTGCAATTGTTACTACTATCTTTTATTTACTCGCACTTTATTTACTCATATTACCAAATACTCCTGAAAACCTGTTTGCTAGTATTTACAGTGATTCCTTGGTCAAAACTGCTCATCAACACCTTCTGCTCCTCGTTGGGTTTGACACTCTTATTTATCGAAAGTACTACGATACACCCCCTATACTTGTGGGTCATCAAGACTATTTTCTGGCGCCGTTGCCGGGGAGTGTAGCGCTAGTGAAGAGTGGAATTGGTAAAGGTAACCGTCACTGTGAGTATTGTTTTTATTTTGTCTTTTATTTTACTCTGCTATGGAGAACTCTCCATTTGGTTTCCTATTTGGAAACACATCTTCTACTACTGCTGCTGCTGCACATGCGGAGGAACCACCACCACCACCGCCTGCTGAAATTGATCCTTTTAAAATACCTATGAAAATTGTTGGGCGTATTATGGATAACTGCTATTCAGGAGATGGAACTGTCCATCCGGGTGATCACTTATTATTTATACATGAATTATGCGAGTTGTTCAGATGTGCAGGTATTTCACCAAGCCAGGTTAAGAAGAAATTATTCTCATTATCATTGAAAGGCAGAGCTGAGGAGTGGTATCGACTACTCCAGGATGGTCCATCTACGGCATGGGAGGATATTGTGCCTCTCTTTATTCCAAGTTTTATCCTCCAAGTGAAATTCATAAACACCGTAACCGGATATATAATTTTGGCCTCATGATGGAGAGAGTATTGCCCAAGCGTGGGGGAGATTGAAGTTACTAATGCTCAAATGCCCCATTCATGAGCTTCCCAATAATATTGTTATTAATAATTTTTATGCGCGGCTTACTCTTCCTGATAAGGATTATTTGGATGCTTCTTGCTTTGGATCATTTACTCATATGAAAGAAGATGCTAAGTGGAACTTCTTGACCGTATACAAGAAAATGCTGAAGGTTGGGGAAAACGACAAAGGTAGGAAGTCAGGTATAAACTATGATTATGAATGCATTAAATCTTTTATGGGAACCGATGACTTTCATAGTGTTAGCGCTGCTTATGGTCTTGATTCACAAATACTTGCTAATTGTCTTAAGGTTTTTGCCTCTTATATTGATGTTCCAAAGAAAGATTGGAACAAATATCATGCGCCTTATAAAGATTCTATTAGTCATATTCCTGCTGCAGCTACTGAAGTTTGTACTGTTGATAGCATTGTGCCTGAACCTTATTTTGAGAAGACACCTTTCCCTGCTAGGTAAAAAGGTATTCTACTTTTGGTAAGTGTGTCTAATAAAAGTACTAAGAAAGCTGCAGAACCTGATGAGCAAATTACTATTAAGTCTCCTGTAGCTATACTGAAGGATCTTGTACTAAAGATGTAGGGGATGAATATATTCTTTTTTGTGAAGATGCTTCTAACATTCTTTCACATCCAAAAAAGCACAGGAAAGCAAGTGTTCCTGTTATTTCTGTCAGGATTGGAGATCATTGTTATTATGGTTTATGTGATATTGGTGCTAGTGCAAGTGCTATTCCCTTAGAGCTTTACAAAGAAATCATGCACGAGATTGGCGCTTGTGAACTTGAAGATATTGATGTGGTTGTTCAGCTTGCTAATAGAGAGACTGTGTGGCTCTTGGTATTGTTTCGAGATGTGGAAGTTCTATGCGGTAAGACTAATACCCTACTAATTTTCTAGTACTTGGTAGGAGGCTAGTAAAACTTGTCCTATTATTTTTGGTAGGACCCTTTTTGAACACTTGTGGTGCCGTGATAGATTGTAAGAAGGAGAAATTTTTTACTAAGTTTAATGGAGAGTCTTATGAGTTTAATTTTTCCAAGTTTGCTAAGACTTCTTATGAAATGACACGCCTAATGAAAATTTTCGAGTTGAACAGCTTGCTTCCATTGCTCTTGCTCCTAATAATGCCTTGCAGCAATTCATGGAAAGATCACGAAAGTGATGTTTTTAGCAAGGAAAGAGAAGAGATTGACGATATTCTCCTTCGTCAACCACCATTACTCAAGCATAATCTACCCGTGGAGGATATTGTACCACTTTGCCGCCCTAAAGAAGATCCTGTGGTTTGAATTAAAGCCTTTGCCTGATGACCTCAAATATGCTTATATTGATGATAATAAAAATTATCCTGTTATTATTAGTTCTAAACTTTCAGGAAGGAAGAAGAAAGATTATTGGAGGATATTGAGGAAACACCGAGGAGCTATGGGATATACTCTGGATGATTTAAAGGGATTTCTCCCACTTTATGTCAGCATGCCATTAATATGGAAAAAGATGCGAAGCCAGTTGTGGAGCATCAGCGCCGCCTAATTCCCAAGATGAAGGATGTGGTAAGAAATGAGGTATTAAAGCTCCTGATGCTGGTATTATTTATCCTATTGCTGATAGTAGATGGGTTAGTCCTGTTCATTGTGTTCCTAAGAAAGGAGGTATGACTGTGGTGCCTAATGAGAATAACGAGGCTTATTCCTCAAAGGGTAGTTGTGGTTATAGAATGTGCATTGATTATAGGAAGG
>QXEO01001341.1:0-17292 GCA_007115705.1 Dactylis glomerata | reverse complement strand
TCACTTATTACTATAGCAGTCTTTAGCAATAACAACAAACAATGGTAAACCCTAACACATTAAATCTTATATTAAGTTTTAATATGTTGTTTATGAAGGTTAGTCAACTAACTTAAAACTCATAACAACCTTGGATGTGTAATTGAACTTAAAGTACAACACATCACAAAGAAGTCACCATAACGCAATAATAACAATCATCGGGGATAGGTTACGCATAGATTGTTGCATAGCATCTATTATGCATATCATGCTGCCAATCTTTTAACATCATCTTTACCAGATGATGGTGCTATTTTAGAATTTGGATTTCTTACGTAAGATGATGGTGCTATTTTAGAATTTGGATTTCTTACGTAACGAAGACCTTGACTTGCATAATCTTGCAGTCAAAAAGGCAAGTTCACTCTTGCTCATACCTCTTGATTAATTTTATCAAATTACTTGCAAATACATACTTGTGGTATTACTATTGCATCTAAAAGAAAAAGGTTCTCTTTTATAATTAATATGACTAGCTGGTTATCGACCCGAGTGGTGGTAACCTAGGAGGGTTGGCAAATGGAACCATGGTATGATTGTTGTGGTGGAGGTTCCATTTGCACGGGAAAGTAAACCCTAGGATTAATAACAAATGTCGCTAGTGATTCTTGCGCTGTACAATGCGCGTTAACCATGAGATCTGGAATGGGACGGGAAAGTCAGCTGGATCTTCTTCCTTTCGCATGTCAACGGAGGACCATATCGAATGGTTGGGATGTAAATTGTATAGCGTTGCCTGACAACAAGGGTGGGACCCCTAAGTTCCCTCGGTACCTGGTGTCTATGATGGATTGTGGGTATCTCGGGCATGTAAATCGGGGCTTGCGCATTGGCTATGCCGTAAATCGGGGCTTACCATTGCCTGAGCGAAGCAAAAGGGTGGGTATGCGGGGTTGCAGAGAAGGGCAGTGATTGGCTTGGACCTTATACTGGGCCCCATACCAAAGTGTGTGGATGGGAAAGTACGCCTGGTTGTGCAACAAGGATAAGGTCTCTCATGGGTAAAGCAACGCACCTCTGCAGAGTTATCAAATTTTGGCTTGTCACTCCTTGTTCCGGGAAGGAACTGCGAACACGGCAGGAAAGGAACTCTATGAAGTTCTAATCAACCTGTGAAGGCTGACGGACATAGTTCTTCAGAATAAAAGGAAACTCTTGAAGAAATGTTTACGAAAACTTGCATTGCCAAATGACTCTTGGGTCTACGACTATAGATAGTGCATAAAACACCTTATTTCCTATATGAACTTGCTGGGTAACGCTCGTTACTCACCCCACTCCCTCTTAACCCTTGCTTAGATTGGAGGCATCAGAAGGAGGCAATCCCAATGAACCAAAGCTGAAGAAGAAGTCTTGACCAGAGGTGGAAGCAGTCAATGGAGTCAACACCTATATCAAGCTTGGTGGAAAACTAGAATAGGTATAGAAGGGAACCAAATCCCTAATCCTAGAACCTAAGTAGTTAGGGTAATTCTGTAGTGAGTAGTAAGCCAATTGAATTAGTTGTAGCTTTAGTTTAGTCTTCAGTGTATTCTTCCTCGATTGTAGTCGCCAGAACTAAACCTCTACCTGTTGAGGAGGTTCTGAAGATCTTCTGTATGATGAAAATTGTAATTCTATAGTCATGCCTTGGACCTACGATGTTTCTGTTGTACCACTCTGAGGGATGTAATACTGGTGAGATGGTGTTTCATTGGTGTTATGCCAATGACTTGCATACTACACATGCAGTGGTATGCTGGGTCACCGCAGCTGGTATCAGAGCGAACGCTTTGACCCTAGGATTCAAACCCTTTAAAGGAGACCTGTAGGTTGGGTAGTGACTATAGGAAACCATCTTACCTAAAACAATTCTTCTTATGACTTGAGATGGACATTCAATAAAAGAATACTCCTGACACACTTGAGTTAAGTTTTCTTATCTGTTCTTCTAAGTGAAGTTAGCTGTCTTGTTCCCTTCCTAGTAGGTAAGACACCATTAGAGCCTTACATAAAGGATGGAAGTAGATCACATTTGGTATACAATACATGGTAGTCCAAAGAGAGGATACAACCGAAATAGAAACTATCCTATTGGAAGATGTATACCAAGGCCACTATGTTAAACTTGAGTCATCTGAAACTGTAGTAGGATGATTTTAAGGGATGAAGTGAGGATATATGAAGAAAGTACCTCAGGTTTAGTCATGTATATGGACACCCAAGAATGCATATACAAGTAAGATGTACGGGTAGTATAAAAACCTTAATCATGTTAGATCACCTGAGAATCTTCACATGATGGAGTAGAACTTTATAGTAAACCAGCAATCTCAAGCTGAAGAGGAAGATGCTCAGGAGAATGGTGAATGAAATATTCCAAACCATGGTAAATAGGTTAAGTATACCAAAAACCATAGTCTTTAGTTGGTGAAGATTTAGCATAGCACAATGGAGAAGTTCTATGGAAGTCATGGAGTTCAGTGAACCATACTTAGTGAAGTATGTATGAGGTATAGGAATGTAAGAAGTTTGAGGAGAACATGTGAGGATAGTCTTCAATAAGATGGAAGGTAATCTAGAAGTAGTAGTCTTAAAGGAGTCTGGATCTGTTAGAGTGGTTCCCAACCCTTTTCTCAAATTTATTCGATTGCAATTGGGCAAATGGAGTAAAATATTGAGATAAAGAGTAGTAATCCACCACTACGTGCAATATAGCACAATCTAAACCTATAATATTTGGTGCTATAAGGTACACATCTAAGCCTGAATTCTAGAGATGTTTTACTCACGGGCTTATGATGATGTATGTTGCCAGCACAAATTTGGATTTTCTTGGATTTTATTGTGTGACTATCTATACATGAAGTTGTACTTTGATGTGCAAGTGCATGTTGCATCATCGAGTTCTTACTTGGTGTTATAGTTCTAGATGGTTAAGGGATTCGTGAGAGGGAGAGATGAATTCTGAGGCAATCAAGCCAAAAGATGAAGGATCAACAGATAAAGGAAGCCAAAAGAAGGAAGCTTCATTGATACTTTGAAGGAAGATTAGAAGGATCCACAACTAGTTTAGTAAAACAACAGAAAAGTTTGAAATTATTAACACTCTAGTTCTTAAAATACTAGAGATAACTTTAGATTACTGAGTAGAACCACTAATTAGGTAACCGCAATTGAGTTTAAGGTATTTGAGCTTGTTGTTATGCAGCCTTGGTTATGATTAGTACATCATGGGTTGATTGAGGTGTTGTAGTACCGATGATCCATTCCAGTATTGCCTGCTGCTTTATTCAGCCTGGGAGTGGTAACCCCAGTGACCCTCGTTGATAGCGTGACTAAGACACATAACATTTCTATATAACTTTGATCCCTAGTCCCAAAATCTTGAATTGTAGATTGGTGGTTAAGACTTTAGCAATACCTTTCCCTATCAAAGAGATGTAGTCTTTGTCTACGGACTAAGGCTTGTGAGGATTCGTGTCAACAATGATCCGTTGAGACCATTGGTTCATTTATAGCCCTGTTATTACATATTTCGTTCAAATTATGCAATTGCCTGTCGTGGATGTCCTCCGGTACAAGAGAAACTCTGCCGGATTTCTCCTGTGGCTTTGTATATATCCTATCATTTGAATTAGGATAGATACCAATGAGAACACCCAATTTTAGTCAACCTTTAGAACTTTTGGGTAACTACATACATCCAAAAGTGTAATAGAACACCCTACCTAAATACCTAACCAAGGAATTTGTACTGGATATCCACAATTGTGTGGGTACACCACAGATTCTTCGAGAAACCATTAGAAAGACTAGAAAAGTCCAAAGGGGAGAGTTAAGCAATGAGTGGGAAGTAGTAGACTCAGTGAATTGGAATGATAGCTAGTATGAACCACAGCTTGAGAAAATTGATATCAGAAGTAATCATAGTCTTGAACCTAGAAGACTTACTAACACTTATAAAGTTGGATGACAAACCTTGTAATGGATACACTAAATGTGTTTTATCCATTCTTAGGTGGTAAAACCAAGAACCCAATTAGGAAGACTGGCTAGAACAACTAGTAGGAACCTATAAGCCATAGAAGGTGTTGAGATCATGGATAATCCAAGACAATGACCAGGATGAGAAAGGTTGAATGGAATTGAAGAGACTGTTGTTTGAAGTAGACAACAGAGGATTCAATGAACACTTTGGATAAGGGATATCATCTATATCCAAAGTATTTGGATAAGGAGTTGCAAGAAAGATGATATCCACAACAAGTTCATCACACCACGTACGAGAGCGTAAACTTCAGGATGAAGTTTAGTTTAAGGGGGAGAGACTGTAATATCCTAGCATTTGAGGATAGAAATAGAGAGGAAATCGATGTGTGCATAGCATTCATGCATAAGAAAATCCGGGGAATTTTTGCGCATTTAAATAAAACATATTAAAGTGACTGGAGTTTCACTTGAGTTGATGGAATTGAAGTAGCTCATCAACTGAAGCGCGATAAACTTCAACATGACCTTTGTTACAACCTTGTTTTGGGTAGAGAACAACATAAGTTTTAGGAGAGTAAAGTGAGGTACAACAATAGTATCACCACATCATATTATGAACCATACTCATTACTACCAATACTATAATGGTATTCATTGAACTTAAATCAATGAACCATAAAGTAATTTAACACAAGTCTTATCTTCAAAGCCTGATCTGTCTTTTATTCTCAATTACCCAAACTACTTCTTCTTCTGAACTAGAAGAGAGAAACCTTACACATTTAGTATTATTCTCATCTTATGGGATAACCCTAGGATATAATCTAGAAACCAGTAGTAGGAAAGGTTAAATCTAATACCAAATTGACTAGAAGGGTATTAACTAATTTAGGTGAGTAGCACAAAGGGAAGATTATATACTTAGTTTCAGAAGGTAGGTACAACCTAGAGTAATCCTTTGATAGAGGGAGTTGGTGAAGGAAATAAGATGATCATGTCCAGTACATGATTATGCTTGTTGTTGGGAGATATTTACGTTATCCATAAAACCTAATGTGATAAGTAGATATCATCCTTAACCATAGATTCTTACTTAGGATAGAGCGTGTGTCACCTGGTGACGAGGTGTTAACTCGACAAATGTCCTAAATGAAGGACTTAGGATCGGGGAGATAGGGCGTCGGATGAACTCGAAGGTAAAGTTAGTCGAAATAGGTGTATGTCGAAAGTAAACATGGGTGTTCAACCTGGCTTGCTTTCAATCTCGCCTACACCGTCCCCTCCTGGCCCCCATATATAGGTGGCCAGGTCTCGAGGATCGGGTAGGGTCCGATACAGATTACAATATCGACATACGGTAAGAACTCGTATTCGACTGTCATTACAATTGGGCCTAGCTATACGGGCCTTAGGGGTACTCAACTAACGGGTTCTATTAACTATACCCTTGTCAGTAGCCCTTGAGATTCTACCAGAATTGCAGATTCGGGTTGAATCTCTAATCTTTAAATCTTCGACTTAATCAATTCTTTGACTTATTCTTATCTTCAAATCTTCGACTCGGTCTTTCAACTTATTTTCATGATATTTTTTCGCAAGGGGTTTTGATGAACAAGCCTGACAACTCTGACGGATCAAGAGGTCAGTTAACTGCCGGAACAGATACTTGCCACCTACTTCAAATTCAATCCCCTTGGATTTGAATTCGGGATACCGGTCAAACCCATTCCTTTGCCGCATTTAGGACTTATAAAGAATGAATCCCAGTGATTCTCACTACAAGAAATGTGTTGACTAGTGACGTTTTCTTCCTGACCCTGGAGAAAAGTGTCATAAAGTAGTGACGATTTTGCACCAGATCGTCATGAGCTAATTGGGGAGGCCACTAGCCCTAAAAATTACGACGATTTGAACCAGAAATGTCATAATCCAATAGACACCAAATCGTCATAACCTCTCTCATGCAGTTTGAGACCTTATCCGGAGCCGCTTACGACGAAAATAGATCGTCATAGTTGCTAAATTAAAATATATTTGAAATATTTGGACTGCCACATCAGCGGTTTTGCCAACGTGTCGTCCATATGTCTATTTACGCTTATGTGTAGTACACGTGTCAATTTAGCTTGTATATGGCTGCACTAGACATGTAAATATGGGACCCACATGTCATATACTCAGATTTTGTGTCTAGATGATTGACATCTGGACCCCCATCCCTACCTAACAAGGGGCCCACCCACCAGGCCGAGACCCACATGTCATACACTCTGATTTCATGTCTAGCAGATTGACATCTGGGCCCTACCGTCTGCCCCCACCCGACACACGTGGCATATGACATACAGGACCCACCGGGACGACTTGACATAGAGGTCCCACCCACCGTCCCCACCTGGCACCTGACAAGCGGGACCCACACCTGACACATGTGTCCGCCAGGGGTCTGCCTTGAGAAATATGAGGCAAAATAGAATATGCGTGGGCATGGGTTCGAACCCACAACCTCCAACCCGGGTGTGCCTCCCCTTACCACCACGGTGGACTCCATTTTGTGATAACACTACATGCTATTCTAGTTTTAAATAGATGTTCGCGGTAAGATGGGCCTGGGCCGCTTTGACCAACACCGACCTGAGCCGCCCTACCGCCAAAGTGGCCTGGGCCGCTGTGAAGACATGGGCCTGTGCGGACAAGGCGGTTATTTATGTTTTTTTTCCTTTTTACCTTTCCCATTTCTCTTAAGATCTTAACACAAAAGATTAGAAGAACATTCTAGACAAAGCCAAATAAATTCAAACAAACTTTGTAAATTCTATTTATTACATATATAATAACATAAAATCTTTTTCTCCAGAAAAAATAGAAAACAAAATTTAATCACTAAAATGCCATTATGGTGTATTTAAAATACGGTCAAAATGGCGGACATGATCCTTCTTAACAAGGTGTTGAATCCTACGAAAATCTTGATGGATCTCTGATAAAATAGATAATGGTGTACCTAAAAATGATTTTTTGAAAAAAACATGAGCAAACTATGAAGCACCTGTAGTTCAAATTTGACCCGCTTCCAGCTGAATCGGCAGAATTTTGTCAATTTCTTGAGGGGTGTCTATATAACTTTTCCATGCAAACAAATGATGAATTATGCATAAACTATGGTATAATATGATTTAAATTTGTGGTGGTCCATTTTTGAAACTTATTTTTGGTAGATGCTTCACAAAATAACACATTTTTAGCATTAAGAAAATGAAAAATGAATTTTTTGTGCAAAGAAAATTAATACTCCCCAAAACAACTTTGTTTGCCATACCAAGATACACACATGTGCACAATATGAGGTCATTTGAACAAACTATGCCATAGTTATGGCCATAACTAGCTCATCTGGCTTGAAAGCCATGAAACTTCATACGAGATAGCTCTTTTTTGTGAACACTTTTTCAAAATGTTTCCAATATTCCAAGTTTGTTATTTTTCCTAGAAACTATGTCATATAACATGACACAACGCGAAGGTTTTGTATTTTTTTTGATTTTTTTTTAATTTGTTATGCACATTTCAAAATATGACCAAAACGGCGGGCGTGACCGCTCCTAGATCGGGATAGAATCTTGCGAAAATCTTGATGGATCTCTGATAAAATAGATAATGGTGTACCTAAAAATGATTTTTTGAAAAAAACATGAGCAAACTATGAAGCACCTGTAGTTCAAATTTGACCCGCTTCCAGCTGAATCGGCAGAATTTTGTCAATTTCTTGAGGGGTGTCTATATAACTTTTTGCATGCAAACAAATGATGAATTATGCATAAACTATGGTATAATATGATTTAAATTTGTGGTGGTCCATTTTTTAAACTTATTTTTGGTAGATGCTTCACAAAATAACACATTTTTAGCTTTAAGAAAATGAAAAATGAATTTTTTGTGCAAAGAAAATTAATACTTCCCAAAACAACTTTGTTTGCCATACCAAGATGCACACATGTGCACAATATGAGGTCATTTGAACAAACTATGCCATGGTTATGGCCATAACTAGCTCATCTGGCTTGAAAGCCATGAAACTTCATACGAGATAGCTCTTTTTTGTGAACACTTTTTCAAAATGTTTCCAATATTCCAAGTTTGTTATTTTTCCTAGAAACTATGTCATATAACATGACACAACGCGAAGGTTTTGTATTTTTTTGATTTTTTTTAATTTGTTATGCACATTTCAAAATATGACCAAAACGGCGAGCGTGACCGCTCCTAGATCGGGATAGAATCTTGCGAAAATCTTGATGGATCTCTGATAAAATAGATAATGACGTACCTAAAAATGATTTTTTAAAAAAAACATGAGCAAACTATGAAGCACCTGTAGTTCAAATTTGACCCGCTTCCAACTGAATCGGCAGAATTTTGTCAATTTCTTGAGGGGTGTCTATATAACTTTTTCCATGCAAACAAATGATGAATTATGCATAAACTATGGTATAATATGATTTAAATTTGTGGTGGTCCATTTTTGAAACTTATTTTTGGTAGATGCTTCACAAAATAACACATTTTTAGCATTAAGAAAATGAAAAATGAATTTTTTGTGCAAAGAAAATTAATACTCCCCAAAACAACTTTGTTTGCCATACCAAGATGCACACATGTGCACAATATGTGGTCATTTGAACAAACTATGCCATGGTTATGGCCATAACTAGCTCATCTGGCTTGAAAGCCATGAAACTTCATACGAGATAGCTCTTTTTTGTGAACACTTTTTCAAAATGTTTCCAATATTCCAAGTTTGTTATTTTTCCTAGAAACTATGTCATATAACATGACACAACGCGAAGGTTTTGTATTTTTTTGATTTTTTTGAATTTGTTATGCACATTTCAAAAAATGACCAAAACGGCGGGCGTGACCGCTCCTAGATCGGGATAGAATCTTGTGAAAATCTTGATGGATCTCTGATAAAATAGATAATGGTGTACCTAAAAATGATTTTTTTAAAAAAACATGAGCAAACTATGAAGCACCTGTAGTTCAAATTTGACCCGCTTCCAGCTGAATCGGCAGAATTTTGTCAATTTCTTGAGGGGTGTCTAGATAACTTTTTCCATGCAAACAAATGATGAATTATGCATAAACTATGGTATAATATGATTTAAATTTGTGGTGGTCCATTTTTGAAACTTTTTTTTGGTAGATGCTTCACAAAATAACACATTTTTAGCATTAAGAAAATGAAAAATGAATTTTTTGTGCAAAGAAAATTAATACTCCCCAAAACAACTTTGTTTGCCATACCAAGATGCACACATTTGCACAATATGAGGTCATTTGAACAAACTATGCCATGTTTTATGGACCAATCCAATGCTAGTCGTCTGGAACCAATCAGAAGGCATAGATACTCTTCCCACGGATCATAGCTGGAACCGATCTGAGCCGTCAATTGTCACCATCCGACGTCTCTCGTCATCGATCTTATCCCTCGCTGGGAACGCACGCACCCAAAACTTTTGCCCCACCAAACCCTAGCCTCGCGCGGCACTCCCCCCTTATCCAGAACGCACTCCCCCTCCTCCAGAACGCACGCGCCGCCGCCGCCTTCCCTCCTCTGCTGCCTTCCCCATCCTCGGCCGTGGGTGGTCAGCGTGGCTTTGTCCCGGCAGTGCAGCCGTTGGATCCGGTCCTCACCGTGAAGGCCGTTGCCAAATCCTCTCCTCCCCGGCCGCGGGTGGTCAGCGACGCGTCGTCCCGGCAGTGTAGCTGTTGGATCCGGACCTCAACATGAAGGCCTTCGCCGGATCCTCTCATCCCAACAACACCGACCCCGGATCCTCTCATCCCGACAACACCGACCCCGGATCCGCTCTCCCTCGACAACACCGACCCCCGATCCTCCTCGCCGCCGTCGGATCTTCTCCTCCCCGACAACAGTGACCTCAGATCCCTTCCACCTTCACCATGGGAGGTCACGAGGAAGAAGAGCATGGCCCAGAAGATCCCAAACAAGCCGAAGCTCCCCTAAGCGCCTTCTTCGTCTTCATGTAAGCCCCCAGATCCGTTGGTTTACGATTCGTTTCCAGCGTTCTATTATTGTGATCTCGGTGTTGTTTTTCTGCAAGGAGGAGCCTCCCTGGTAGCACTGTGTCTCCGTCCATATGCACTTGATATGAACTGATTAATTAGGAATTGTTGAAATTTGGTAGCTTTATGTCATGTGATTTACGAATGGGCTCATATTCTCCACGCACAAGCATTACGAGTACACCAAGTATGCTGACTCGTTCTTATTATTTCAAAGAACCACTTGAAACACTAACCCTATATGATTGAAGTCATACCTTCCAGCACCTCAGCTAGGCAGCAGATTTTTTGGCTAACGCTGTTGGTTCAGATTTCTTATCTAGCTGTATACATTCACGCACCACTTATGTTATATTTTCTTTCTACAATAGAATCAATTCTTTGTACAGTTGTACCTTAGCTAGGCAGCATGCTGGTACTGTATTAGGAGTAGAGGCTTAGTTATGCTAGCATCATTTTTAGGAACTGTTACATAGTCATTGCTGGAATTTGCCTTGCTTCTAGATTATTCTCAGGACATACTATTATTTGATAAGGAGTAGTAGTGTGATGGCGGTGAGCAAGACCAGGTTATCGCCCCCACGAAAAATGCTTCAAACTTTTCCCCCCCTTTCTGGCCGTGTGAATAAACTGCTGGCTGAAACATGAATGAAAACAAGTTCTTGTGCATTTCACTGGACGTGCTTCGTACTAGTTCAAATCATTTAGCTTTCTAAGCAGGTGTTCTTCTTGTTGCAGCTCCCCGAGGATATTGAGTGGCATTTCATTGGGAACCTGCAAAGTAACAAAGCCAAAGCCCTCCTAGGTTAGTGCACATATTCTTGATTGGCTATTCTGCCGGTATTAGGTGCTCACAACTCTTAAATGACGACCACCAGTTGCTTGTTATTCTTGCCATCCAAAGTCAGCGTAGCAGATTCATTAACGTGCAATGATTTCTGATCCTTCACATGTTTTTAAACTGTTTGAATTAAACATCTGAACTTATGTAAACTGATGCTAAATAAGGTTGTTCTTGATGTACCAAGACTACATATCGACCATTATGGGTGTGTTTGGTAGCCCGGGTCAACAGAGAATAGCTATCTCCCTGCAGCCAAGCTCACCCTAGCTAAGCTAAGGTCAGATTTTTTGCTGTGTTTGGTAGATCGGCTCAACTGAGATATGTTGAGGGCATCCGTTGTTTGGTGGCTCGTATATGGTGAGATCAGCTGATGGAGTCTAAAACTTACATAAAGACCCCTGCATATAAAAATGAAACACAATCGGATCCGTATATAAAAATTTAAAAGCAATCAGATCCCTGTAAATAGAAAAAAAAGCAATCGGGTCCCTGTAGATAGAAAAAAAAGGCAATCGGGTCCTTGGGCGGAGCATCTCCGGCGAGGGAGCTCCGGCCTTGGTCGTGTGGCAGTCCGGCGCTGGCCGTCGGGCGCTCCCGCGCAGGCCATGGTGGCGCTGGCCTTGGGGCTTTGGCGCTGGCCGTGGTGGCGCTCCGGCGCAGGCCGTGGTGGCGTGACGCGCAGGCCATGGTGGCGTGACACGCAGGCGGCGCTCCGACCCTGGCCGTGGTGGCGTGAGGCGCAGGCCGTGGGGCGCTGGCCGTCGGGCGGAGGAGCTCCGCGCAAGCCGTGAGCCGGAGGACGTCCTGCGAGGCCGGGGGCGCGATGCGATGCGAGGGCGCTGGCCATGGCGAGGAGCTCCGCGGGGACGAGCTTCGGGCGCTCCCGCGCTGGTCGAGGAGGCCGTGGTGGCGCTCCGGCATAGGCCGGCGTCGGCGGGGAAGGCGGAGGCCAGCATCGGCGGAGGAGGGGGAGGCCGGCGTCGGTGGAGGTGCAGGTTGAGGAGGGTGAGAGAGAGCAGAGAAGGGGAGAAGTGAGGGGGGGTCGGTTTGACCCCTGTGGGCGAGAGCACGCGCACGGACGCGCGGTGGGATTTTTCGGCCGAGTCCAGCCCTGCCCACCTGCGAAGCTCGATTTGAGCTTCTCTACCGGGCAGGCTGAGGGGCCTTTTTCGGTCGAGTTGGCCAGTGCCCATTTGAGATAGCCGGCCTACCAAACACCTAAATTCCTAAAATTCTCGGCTGAGATGAGAAATGGTGGGTCGGGCCGACCTACCAAACACGCCCTATATCTTGATCTATAAATGTGTCACTCTTCACCATTATTGTATCAAGCTATGAAAGTACTATGTATTTTCTGTATCATTTAATAGCTTATATTACTTGTGAAACTGGCCAAATCTTTCTCATAACTAGGGAATTCCATTAGTTAACTATTTCTCTGTGACCATAACATCCAGAATTAAAACATATTTTCTTCTATTGAACTTTGCTCCGCTAATGTTGTGATGGTCTTATAAGAATCTGTATATTTCTTTCATTCCTGATAAAACCTTTGTTTCGATTCTTGCGTAGCTATTCCAGTTTATGAATAAACATGCCACAGTTCCATCTTTTACAGTTGTTATCTTTGATGCTTTAGAATCAAAAGAACTTGCCATTATTGCTAACATGATAGCATTGGTTTACATTATACACAATATGTAATCACATTCTTTTATCTGTTTTCATTTGATGTTATCTGTTTTGTTATGTCCAACACATTTCATTCTTGCTCACTTCTTTCAGCTACCTGTGTCACAGGGACACGCATTCTGTTACACCAAGCAATGCCATCTGATTGTCCGTGGTTGCAGGTAAACACTAGGCGGCGCTGGTCTACCGGAGCTGCACCTCTACCGGATCAGCTGACCACCACAGCCACAACATCCTGCTGCCCGGCCGCCCCGTACATACCTGCTTGATTCTTGCTTAATACTGGAAGTGCTTTGATTCTTGCTTGCTTGAGGGGGTTACCATAAAGCCCAGCAGTGATCACGCTGCTGTAGGGATAGGTAGGATAAGTTAATGCAAGCTTTTTTTAACTGCAGGCATAGTGTGGCCAGTGTACACTGCTTACATAATAGAATTTTGCTTCCTGCCAGGATTCTTGTTCTATAGTATGATTGCAGTTACTGCTTGTAGCATAGTAGTTCCTGAAACTTGTAGCATAGCAATTCTTGCTACTACTTTTTATTCCTGTTTGTAGCATAGTAGTTCCTTTTTTAGTACTGGCTGCTATATGTAAATATTCCTGCTATATGTAAATATTATAAAGGACTGTCTGCTACTTTCTTTTTATTATACAGTTTCCTCTTTTAGTAGAGATCATGTTTCGCAAGAATATCTCCCTTCTCTATAGTGAAATTGGTACCTGTGTTACATGGTGTATTTATATGCTTATATCAACTTATGCTTGTTGTCTTACATTTAAGTCGTCTGCTACTGTTGCTTATATGTAAAATAATGCAACACTTCTGGTTGCAGATAGAGGCGCAGTGATATGATGTTGGAGTCGAGCGACATAGTGAATATGGTCCACTGTTGGGATGGTCAATGGCAGACATGCACAGTAAGACAATTTCTGCTTACTGAGTATGCATAATATTTGATGGGTAGTTCAGTTGCATCATGTGTTTTTCTCTGTTGTCACAAAAGCTTATGTCTGCTGCCTGGAGATATTTAGACTTTTAGCTAACATTGCATAACAAAGTTTGCTATTGAAATTTGTAATCCAGCTGATTGTTAGCCTCTTGCGTACTGACAAAATCCATTTGCGATCATGAATCTGCAATGCACACTGCTGGAGGAATATATCCAGCTGATTGTTAGCCTTTTTAGCCTGTGAAGATTAGTTTGCGGTCTGGCAAGAACCTATGGCCCTGCAAGTTAAATGCTTGTGTGGAGCATTTTTTTCATTCGATAGAACAGCTGTAACTTTTAACTTTATCAGACTGTTATGCGTTAACATGGGCCTTTCACTTATAATTGATAATTGACATCCAGTTAAAAATTTCTTAATATGAATCTGTTTTGATTCTTTGTTTGCCAGTATGATTTACTTTGCTTATAAGAAGCATTAGATAACAAGGTTTTGTTCAGCAATGTAGGCGTCCTAGTTGATAGCTGATACGGAAACACAACCGGAAGAAGCTTGAAGCCCCATGCAGGTTGCTGTGGCGTTGTTGGAAGGCACAGATTCCTGTCATGGACATGGAGATTGGGAGCCAAGTTTGGTCGCCTGGAAGGAAATGCTTTGGGTCCTGTGATATTGCATGTTGTAGGATATGGTCATATTGTGGAATTTTACATATTTGGCTAAATTCAGTTCCAGCCTTGTATATATTGTATATATGTGTATGTGGAAATTTTGTTATGATTGTAAAAATAATTTTATCTATTCATTGTTTCTTATCTGGTATTTAATTGTTGTCAAATTGTTGAAAAATAAGACCCTGACCAGTGGGACCAGTATGAAAATACGAACTAACGAGTGGGACCAGTACGAAAATTAAGAACTGACAGGTGGGACCAGCCTAATAAAAATTGACTAGAAAATAGAAAAAGAATGTAAAAGGCTATATGGCCCAATAAAGATATTGACCTAAAGAAGGCTAAGGCCCAGGTAAAAAAGGCTAGACTTATTGGGCTTGGCCCATACAGATCACTGAAATGGACTGGGCTGATTTCGATTTACATGTCTGCCACGTATATGCCACGTGTATTCTACGTTGGATTGCTGATGTGGCCTCCTGCCACGTGTATGCCATATCGGATTGCTGATGTGGCCTCTCCAATTTGCCCATGACGATATTATATCGTCATAAGCGTTATGACGGTCCAATATCGTCATAGCCGGTTATGCCGATCTCAGCGAATTCGTCATGTTCGATCATCAACGACGCCCCGTTTTTGACGATGATTTTTTCGTCATAAAATCGTCACAAATCAACCATTATGACGATTTTATGACGAATTTTGAGCGTCAGTAGTCAACACATTTCTTGTAGTGTCTCGGGGTACCCAGTGCGTCCACCTAGGATTTTCTTCGCGTCGTAGACACGGATACATACCAGCAGAGCGCATCCATGTGCGTATACCAGGCCACCACAGGACGGATCCTGGGGTCTTACCTTCGCGACAAGTCACGGCATTCGAGTGCGTTGCGATAACATAACTCGAGAATCTTATGTCGCAGTCAATTTCGACTGAAAATATTCGGGTTTCAACAACCATAGAACTCGCTCCCGATGGGAGTAATCTCTTTGCATTTTGTCGACTATATAGTCGAAGTTTGTATGATATACTTTCCTCATCCTCGATATTGATTATCTCATCCTCTATCGGGTGCACGCTCAGCGCTCCTGATGGGAGTAGCCCCCGAGGCTATGTTGAATACTTGTAGACAAGCATAGGCTCAAATTTACTTCGTCTTTTCCCTTGTAATATCTCCTGTTACAAGCCCCCGAGCCCAAGGCGAAGTCTTTTGTATAATGCAACCACACTCTCCCCTTCTTATTATTTTTTCCTCCTTGGTGTTTATCGTCTGCTTCGTGCAGAATTTAACTCTTTTGTAGAATACGTTGATGGGCTTTGCTTATCATGGGGGGCCCGATAATACGTGCTTATAAATAAAGCACCTTTGGCAAGGGTAAAAACCCTAATCAGATTCCTCCTCTGCCGCATCATCTCTACTCTCTCTCATCTAGGGTTTTCTAGCCTTTCCCTTGTCCACATGGCTGACGCAGATGGCTCTCGTCTGAACCTTGGTTCTCTCCGGTGGCGCCGCGAGGTCGGGGTCGCCCTCGTGGAAGCAAGAACAAGAGCAACACAACTCCAGCCGCCGCAGGAGCATCACTCAGCCGCTCCGGTTAAGCGTCGTCCCGGCCGCCCACCTGGTAGCAAAAACAAGCCCAAGGTGACTGGCGCTCCCCAGGTCCGACCGCTCCTCCTCCTGCTGCTCCTGTTGCTCCTGCTGCTCTTCCCAGGATCTTCTCTTTCTTCTGCATTGCCATGGCGCAGTGCCGCGAGATTCAGCGTCTGCCGCTGAATTTCACAAAGTTCATGGATCGCGTGAACTGCGAGAAGCAGTTCTTCGCGAGCAATCTGGTAGTAGGACTCCATATGAAGTGGAGGTTTGGTATGATGGCAACGGCGAGCAGTACTTTAAGGGTGGCTGGTCGCAGTTTGCAGAAGACCACGGACATCCACCAAGGCTCTCATGCCTTCGACTTCCACATCGCACGTCGAAGTTCGTCGTGAAGATCTATGATGGCACCCAGTGCCAGAAGAAGTATGAAGCTGAAGTCCACTTCTATTAGGATCTGTTTTTTATGTAATTTCGTTTGATAATGTCCTTGTTGCCATGTTATCTGTAATGAATATTCGTACTCTGTTTTGATGTTTTTACTAGTACCATGAAAACAAATCATTGTTCTGAGGTATGCTTTCCATATATCGGGTTCTTTGCGAACCAATTGATATGAAGAATGTCAGGTTCTTTGCGAACCAAGTTGTTTGAATATTTATCGGTTGTCTGCACAACCTTATGTGAAGAAAGATCTCAAAGTCGCGATAAAAATTCCTTTCGTACGACCTGAGGGTTGAAGCCCCCGACGGAGAAGTAAAAATACTTGTACAATTTTGTGAGTTCAACCCAAAGAGCCTGACCTGTGGCCTCATGTTCTGGGTTCAGAAGGTTAACTAGAGTTCACTGATACCACTAGATTTATTCTACGCGTAAAACGCCGTAGCTGCTCTGCATTCCATGGGTTGCTCTCGTCTTTTTGCCGTGTCTCTTGTCTTGTAGTCGATATGCTCCTCCTGGTATTACTCTGTGACGATGTAAGGTCCCACCCAAGGGGACTCCAATTGCCGTGGCTGTCTTGCCTGAGCCGCAAAACTAGGTCTCCCACCACGAAGGATCGCGACGAACTCGACTGCTGTGGTAGTTTCGTAGACTCTGTTGATACTGAGTCGCTCTTTCCAAGGCCTTATCTTTGCTTCATCTAGCGCATCAACATCATTTTGCAATGCTTCTGTTGATGTTGTCTCATCGTATGCCGTCACTCTTGGGGCCTCATGGTAACTTCAACTGGAAGCACGGCTTCTGCGCCATGGACCAGGAAGAAAGGAGTTTCTTGAGTTGCTGCTGTGTTTAGGCGTAGTTCTTAGGCTCCAAAGAACGGAGGGCAATTTCTTCTACCCAAGCGCCCTTGGCTTTCTCGGGAGGTGCTAAGAGCCTCTTTTTTATCCCACTACATATTAGGCCATTGGCTTTTTCGACTTGCCCATTTGTCTTCGGTGTG
>QXEO01001338.1:0-25709 GCA_007115705.1 Dactylis glomerata | reverse complement strand
AAATACTGAAAATAAAACATTGGGTTATCTCCCAAGAGTGCTTTTCTTTAACGCCTTTTAGCTAGGCGCAGAAAATTGCGAATCAAGTATTTTCAGAAGAAGCATTAAGATCAACTGCAGGGATCTTTTCAACAATGAAAGAAAATGTGTCCAAATGAGTTTTGAAGATCCTTTATGGTCACGCTTTGGTACACTACTTTCATCAAAAGGATTTTCAGGACAAATCCAACTAGAATTCTTTTCCCAAGCATCATGAATTCCTATAAGTTCATAAGGTATTGGCACTCTAAAATCATTGGGTGTACCAACAACAGCTACAGGTGAGCCAAGCTTATTAAACTTCTTAAAAACTTTCCTAGCCTCACTTGCAACATCTTTAAATTCTATGCGCAAAGTTTCCAAGATAAAAGCTTTCTTTTCGGGATCCTCAATTTCATGAAGCTTAAGGAACATGTATTGCATAAAAGGATTAAGGCTAGCAAACCTAGCTTCTAACATGTGAACTAAATAAGCAGAAGCAACTTCATAACTAGGAGCTAGCTCAACCAAAGGTTTTTCCTCAACTTCCTTATGCATACTAATGTGATTAAAGAACTCCTCAATGTTACTTTTTCCAATAATTGAACCACTACCTACTGAGAGGTCCTCCAGAACGTACTTAGGGATCAACATGATGAACTAAAAGTAAAGAAATAACAACTACCAAGGATTCTAAATTTTTTTGGGTTTTTGATATAAAACGATGCAGGTAAAATAAATAAAGTAAAACAAAACAATAAAACAAAGTAAATGATGTGCGTGCGAAAACTCCCCTCGCAGAAGTCTTCCACTCTTCCCCGGCAACGGCGCCAGAAAAGAGCTTGATTGCTGGTTGATGGCGCCAGAAAAGAGTTGGTGCCTAGTTGAATGTCCAGCCCGTTGGGAACCCCAAGAGGAAGGTGTGATGAATATAGCAGCAAGATTTTCCCTCAGTTAAGAAACCAAGGTTTAATGTCAATCAGGAGAAGAGCAGACAATGCGACTGAAGGTGATGCTTGATAGCCTAGTGACACTCCAACAAGGGCGCCATTTCACGATAGAACGAGTTGGCGAGTCTTCAGCTAGTAGCAACGCGGAACCTGCACACAACACAACCAAGTACTTTGTTCCCAACTTGCGATGAGGTTGTCAATCTCACCGGTTTGCTTGAAATAAAGGGTATGAGCGTATCGAGTGGAAAATAGTAGAAGTATGCGAGTAAAGTAAACAGTGCGAATAAAGTAAACAGGTGATAGCAATATGATGGAAATAGGACCGGGGTCCATAGTTCACTAGTGGTGTCTCTCCATAAAATAAATAACACATGCTGGGTAAACAAATTATAGTTGGGCAATTGATAGAATAAAGATAAACGTGATATGTCAAGAAGATCACTATGAGATTTACTCTGGGCATTACAACAAAATACATAGACCGCCATCCAACTGCATCTATGACTAATAATCCACTTGTGGTGAATCAATCCGAGAACTCCACAAGTATTAAGTTGCGAACAACAGATAATTGCATTAAGCAAAGTGTGTAATGTAAACAAAGCATATGCCCTTGAGCATATGAATGTTGTTTTCTCCCTAGTAGCAACAACACATCTACAACCTTAAAGGTTTCTGTCACTCCCCCAGGTTAAATAGAGGCATGAACCCACTATCGAGCATAAATACCCCCTCTTGGAGTCACTAGCAGCTACTCGGCCAAGATAGCTACTAACAACGGAGAGCATGCAAGATCATAAACAACATAGAGATAACAAAAGATAATATTCAGTACAGCAACTTAATCATAACACCAATATTCATCGGATCCCAACAAACCAAACATGTAGAATTACATAACGGTGATCTCAATCATGTAGGGCAGCTCATGAGATCTAAACATGAAGCACATGGTGTAGAAGACAACCATCTAGCTACTGCTATGGACCCATAGTCCAAGGTAGACTACTCAGTCATCGCTCCGGAGGCAAGCATGGCGATGAACAAGACCTCCGGTGGCGATTCCCCTCTCCGGCAGGGTGCCGGGAAGAGCTTCTAGACCCTCCCGATCTTCGGGTCGACGGCGGCGGCGGATCGCGATGTGTTCTGGAAAAGTGATCGGGTACTTAGGTTTTTTCCGTCGGGGGGTCTTTATAGGCGAAGGGGCGATGTCAGAGGTGGAGCCAGGCGGCCTCACGCCAGGGTGGCGCGGCCCAGGCCCTGGCCGCGCCAGCCTGGTGTGTGGGGCCCCTGTGGCCCCCCTCCTACTCCTCTTCGGATCTCTGGAAGCTTCCGGGGAAATAAGACTTCAGGAACTTGTTTCGTCCAATTCCGAGAATATTTCCTGTGTATCACTTCTGAAACACAAAAACAGCAGAAAACAGGGAACTGGCACTATGGCAACTCGTTAATAGGTTAGTTCTGGAAAATGCATAAAAGTGCCACGAAGTGTAATGAAACAGTAGGAAAATGGTGTAAAAACAAGCATGGAGCATCAAAAATTATAGATACGTTGGAGACGTATCAGTTGCTTTTGTCAACGACTAGCAACGGAGTTCTTGATATCTTCCATACTAAACAAGTGAGAGCGGTTCCGAGATGTTTGATTAATTGGCACATTGGTGTTCTTTTATAGCTTTGCACTCCTCCCCACCTTTTTCCTTTCTCAAACCATGGCTAACCGATTCCATCGGGTGCCGACCAACTTTCACATACCATGGAGGAGTGCTCTTTTCTTTTTAAGATTATAATGGTCTGACCAGCTCCCTTGCAAAATTAATGACGAGCAGACGAAGCTGCCTAGTCGAGGGGTACTTAATTTAGTATGGAAGATAACAAACCCATCCACTACGTCCTCATGAGCTAAAAACAGTGGCACAAAATGAGAAGTGTTTGAAGGTTTTTGAAAGGTAGCACATGAAAATTTACTTGGAATGGCTTGAAATACCATGCAAAGGAATTTATAGTGGACTCTTTGGAAGTGACTTGGCTTTGGGATTTGGATGCACGAGAAGTATTTCCTCTCAGTACAGGTCTTTGGCTAGCAAGGTTGGGTAGCAAGCATAAGGGTTGCATGAAACAAACAAACATACATATAATAAGGACAATCATGCAAACTCCCTTGAAGGTACAATGATTTTAACCTTGAGAATAACAATGCTTAAAAGCCAAACATAAGGGAAAACTGAAGTGATGTAGCTACAAACACTTCTTTATTCTTTTCTACTCAAACCTCAAGGTAAAGCTGCTACTGACCAAGCTAAGTTTGCCAAAACCAACTAAATTTACTCATGCTCCCAAAGTGATACCAATACCAATCAACAAGACTAGTCATACAAGAGAGATTGCAAACTAACATAAAGTGTGCGGAAAGTAAACGATAAAACTTCTCATTAATATTTCAATACCGCAACTCACACCAAGGGATACATAGATAACCAACTAAGAAGGATACTTCCAAACTGCAAACTATTCTATAAGATAACTTCTCTATTCATGATATGACTCTACTTGAAAAGTAAATGAGCAAAAGGTAATGATGTGATACCGCGGCACTCCCCCAAGCTTGGAACAAGCCAAGGGGATGCCAATACCGATGACGAATTACTCCTTTGGCGGTGGCGGTGGATCTTCATCATTGTCATACATCCAAGGCAGGGGTCCTCCATCAAGGAAGGATGTCTTGGTCTCCAAAATCCTGAAACTTGCAGCAGCACTCATTTGTTGAAATCTAGCTTCATACTCACAATTTTGGTTCTGCACGTCGTAGAGTTGTGCTTGTAATTGGCCAGTCGTCTCCTGGAGCGAGAGGATATCCCTCCAGAGCTCTGTAGTCTCCTTCTTGTACTTGGCAACAAGCTCTTGATTAATCCTATAGATAATGTCCACCTCGCGTTCTGCCATCTTCTTGTATTTGAAAACTTCTTGCTCCAGTGCTTCCATCCTCGCTTCGAGACTTCCTTCTCCCTTGGGTCCTTGAACATCTTTAATCTACAACTCCCCATCCTTGAGTGACAACTCCTTTAGATGCATCCTCAGCTCCCTCATATACGGATTGATAGAATCCGCAAGAGGGTTCTCCTCAGATGGACCGGACGAATACATTGTAACTCCAAAGCCGAGAACAATCCCTGACAAAAACAGCTCGAAACAAAACACGACGAGAAAACGATATACAGACCTCGGGGACTCCGGGGGGTTAAATAGGCGAAAATTATACATCAAAACAAAATCACAGGAGGAAACCGGGATGGAAACGAGTTCCGGAGTGCTCTCACACCTGGGTGGCGCGGCCAGAGGTGGGCCCGCGCCACTTATGTGTGAGAAGCACACGGACTCCTTTTCCTGCCCGTTTTCGTCTCGTGATTTTTCATATTTATTAAAAACAGCAAAAATATTAAAGGAAGAGCTTTTCGCGAAACTTCTCTGACTAGAACTGTTACCTATTCAAAAACGAACTCTGCAGGTACCTGCAATTTTTCTTGGATGAATTCTTCCGGAGAAACTGTTTCAATAACATCAACATCTTCATTATAAGAATCTCCAGAAATATAATGTTTGAGTCTTTGCCCATTCACCACTTGTGTAGAGTCATCTTTCAATGAAGCAATCTTAATAGCACCTGAGCGGTATACTTCCACAATAACATATGGTCCTTCCCATTTAGAGAGTAATTTTCCTGCAAAAAATCTGAGACGAGACCTATACAATAGAACTTTCTCACCAACATGAAACTCTCTTATAAGGATTCTCTTATCATGCCATTGCTTGACTTTCTCTTTGAAAAGTCTGGCATTCTCATACGCTTCGTTTCTCCACTCATCTAGAGAACTCAAATCTAACAACCTCTTCTTACCAGCTAGTTTGAAATCTCTATTAAGCTCTCTCACTGCCCAAAAACCTTTGTGTTCTAATTCTAAGGGCAAGTGACACGCTTTTTCGTAAACCATCTTATAAGGAGACATACCCATGGGGTTCTTATAAGCAGTTCTATAAGCCCATAAAGCGTCATTTAACTTACTAGCCCAGTTTTTCCTAGATCTATTGACAGTCTTCTGCAAGATAGACTTGATCTCCCTATTTGAAAGCTCTACCTGCCCACTAGTTTGGGGATGATAAGCAGAAGCAATTCTATGATTGACATCATATTTAGCAAGAGTTTTTCTAAAACCACCGTGAATAAAATGAGAACCTCCGTCAGTCATAAGATATCTAGGCACACCTAACCTAGGAAAAATAACATCCTTGAGCATTTTTAACGAGGTCTCACCATCGGCACTCTTTGTAGGTATGGCTTCTACCCATTTAGTAACATAATCAACTTCCCGAACCATGTCTACAAACTCCATAAGGCACTCTATGGCCTTAAACAAGCCCCACGTGCGTGGTACGAGCACCTTAGGGAGTTGTTGTTAGACCGTGGGTTTGAAGTTGGGCAAATCGATCCCACTCTTTTTACTAAGAGGGTCAATGGGGAACTTTTCGTATGCCAACTATATGTTGATGATATTATCTTTGGCTCAACTAACAAAGCTTTTAATGATGAATTTGCAAAGCTTATGACCGATAGGTTCGAGATGTCTATGATGGGCGAAATGAAGTTCTTTCTTGGTTTTGAAATCAAGCAATTGAAAGAAGGGACTTTCATTAATCAAGCAAAATATGTCCAAGACATGCTCAAGAGGTTCAAGATGAAGGAACTAAACGGGGCCGCCACACCAATGGCCACAAAATGTCATCTTGAACTTGATCCCAATGGTAAAGATGTGGATCAAAAGGTATACCATTCTATGATCGGCTCTTTGCTTTACCTTTGCGCATCTAGACCCGATATTGTGTTAAGTGTAGGTGTGTGTGCAAGGTATCAAGCCGCTCCTAAAGAAAGCCACCTTATGGCGGTTAAGATAATCTTTCGATATTTGGTTCATACCCCAACTTATGGGCTTTGGTATCCCAAAGGCTCGGATTTCTCTCTTTGTGGCTTCACGGATTCGGATTGGGCCGGTGACAAGGATGATAGGAAATCAACCTCCAGAGCTTGCCAATTTCTTGGTAGGTCTTTGGTGTGTTGGTCTTCTAAGAAGCAAAATTGCATATCTCTCTCCACCGCCGAAGCCGAATACATTGCTGCCGCAAGTGGATGCACTCAATTGTTATGGATGAGGCAAACTTTGAAGGAATACGGTGTCAATTGTGACAAAGTGCCTCTTTTATGTGACAATGAAAGTGCTATCAAGATCGCCTATAATCCGGTGCAACATTCAAGAACCAAGCATATTGAGATCCGGAATCATTTCATTAGAGATCATGTTGCCCGTGGTGATATTGAGCTTGCTTATGTTTGCACCAAGGATCAACTTGCCGATATATTCACGAAGCCTCTTGATGAAGCAAGATTTGGATATTTGAGGAATGAGCTAAATATCATCGATTCAAGGAGTGTGGCTTGAACATCTTGCAAATACGCCTATATTTCAATACATGTTTGGTTTAGGTGTGGGCATGGAAATAGGGGGAGTGCGGTCCTAATTAATTGGGCTATCCCTCCCCCCATAATGCCAATAGTAATCATATCATTCTCTTAATATCATTTTATGATATATGAGCTTCAATGACGAGTAGTGGTTATGGACTCAAGATACATCTTCGCGGTCCAATGCCATAACACTCAAACATGGTGGCTTCGGCCACCGACCTCTTCTTTTCGAAGAGTTGATTCATTGCATATCTTATTTGAGGTTTTGGTGTTCTCTCTCGATGTTATTTCTTATTTTTGATATGGGAAGGCACTTGCATTGGATTTTTAGTCGATTTGCTCTTGCAATGTTAAGTGCCGAGAACCACTCCATGATTGCTCTCTCACCTAAGCCATCCTCTCTCAAGACATCTAATCCATGCACATGAGTTCAAATTTTTCATCAAAACAACATCTGTTTTTGAAAATTTCGAGTTGGCCAGTTTTCTGGCTCCCAGGCCGGAATATCCGCCCCTCTGGGCGGAATATCCGGGGGGGGGCGGATTATCCGCCCCCTCCTGGCCGGATAATCCGGCCCAAGTGGCACCTGGGTATATAAGGGGCAGGGTCGGGCTGCCCTAGGGCAGTTCCTTCCCCACCCCTTCCAGCAGTTCCCTGCCGCCGCCGCCTCCTTCCCGTCGCCGCCGCCGGAGCTCCGGCCAACCCCTTGGCCGGATTTCTTCGGAGGTTGCTCTCCTCCTCCTCTGGAAGGCATTCACCAAGCCGATTTCGCAATGGATGCGGGTATTGTTCTATTCCTAGGATGTGATTTTACCCTAGCTTGTTCTTGGTGATTTAGCCTTCTAGTTGTTGTGTTCCTCTATTATGAATCATGTTGTATGAATCCTTCCCCCGATCTATCAAATTGGTCACTGCAGCAAGTTGTAGAAGAATTTTTTGAGGGGCCGGATTATCCGCCCCCCCCCCCTGGCCGGATAATCCGGCCTGGGATTTTTTTTTCAGTCTCTTTTTATACTTGCTGCTGTCAATTTGGTTCATTAGGTGTAGTTTGCTTGTTCATATTTCATGATTCGTTGATCCTTTCCGTAACTCGTGTGCATACGCTTACCCCCATGCTATCCTTGCACCTCTCTTTCACAGGTGACTCGAGTTTGCCGAAGCGCAAGCGCCGTTTGATTCCGAATGAGGAAGGAGTCCTAGTTGATGAGGTTGTTATTCGCCAGCGTCAGAGGGCGGCTGCAAGGAAAGCTGAGAAAGAGAAGGCTGCCAAGGTTCAAGCCCGTCGTCGCAAGGGCAAAGCGACTCGTCCTGACTACAAGAAGATGCCAGAGGCCGAGTACATTCTTGTGCGGAGGAACAATTGGTATGCCACTGCAAGAGATGAAGACATTGAGGACCGTGGTTTCTGGAATGAGGAACAGTGGGGGATTTTCCGTGATATTTATGAGCCTTTCAAGAATCCTTGTCGTCCAATGCACCCAATTGATTTTGATCACCTTCGCAGCAAGTCTTATTTTGATGAAGCAGTTTCTGTGGTTGAGAGGTTGGGTTTGATGGGGTTGGCCAACATTCAGTGCAATTATAATCCTGGTCTCATCAAGCAGTTCTATGCCACCCTAGTGATCCTGCCAAATGATCAGAAGTCTATGAAGTGGATGACCGGCGAGCATGAGTGTACATCGGACTTTGCTACGTTTGCCTCTCTCTTGGGGTATGCGTATAATGGAGACACTCCAGTGGGTCGCCGTATTCACAATCCGGGGACCAAGCCTGATAAAGATAAGTTGTATGATCTCTATGACTCCACCGGCACTGTGGGCTTCATCCAAGGACTGCATCCGCTCTATGATCAGCTGGTCCGCATTTTTAGGGAGAACATTGCTCCTAGTGGTGGCAACAATGATGCCATTCGCACCTCTCTGGTTGACCTCCTTGCTTTTGCTCATGAGTGTGCCACGTCGACTGACCCTGCTGAGGACTTTACCCTTGATGTGATGGATTTCATCTTCTATGAGATCAAGGATGCTATCATTCAGAGGAACACTGTGCCATATGCTCCATATATCATGCTACTCATCAAGCATGCCCTTGGAGATTATGATATCCATGATGACTGTGTGGAGCACCTTGTCAAGAAGATGTATGTCAAGAGAAAGGCGAAATCTGCTCCTTCAGCTGCTTATCTAGGAACTTTCATGGCTGATGCAAGGACAAGTGCTACTGCCCGTGATCAGAGGTCTGCTGCATCTGTTATGTCCAGGGAGGTCAAGAAGCTCAGTTGGTTTGAGCGGAATGTTCTGTGCATGAAGGTAGAGATTCACCGTGAGAACTACCAGGCCTATGTTGAGAGGATGAGCATCCAGGACACTCAGCAGCTGATCCTTCACCGTCTCAGTGGTGCTCAGACCGCCGATCCCACTTCTACTGCTCCTGTGGCCTATGATGCTTGGAACACCGATCGCTACAACTGGGTGGATATGCAGAAGCATCTCTTTGATGCTCCAGATGCTCCCGCAGGAGGTGAGGAGGACTTTGTTGCTGAGGAGGACTTTGAGGCCGAGGATGAAGATGCTGGAGATGATGAGGGTGATGAAGGAGATTATGATGATGTGGACACCGGCGACTTCGATGACTTGGAGGATTGATTCCTCGGGACGTGTAGCATCGCTCTTCTCCCTTTTTGGTGTCTTGATGCCAAAGGGGGAGAAGTAGTTCTATTAGGAATATTACGGGATTTGCATGGGTGGAAACACAAGCTTGCGCGCTTATCATTCTTTGGCGCTTCTGTTTCTTCTTATTTCGTTCGTCTTAAGTTGAACTTTGTGTGTGGTTGAACTTCGTGTCGTTTATTTGCTACCATGTGGTGTATGAGACTATGTTATATGTTCTTAATATGCTATGTGGATCATTATGTGTTGTTCACTTATGTCTCTTTGAGCTCATGGTTATTGGTGAGATGCCTATGGAATTATTGTCCGGTATATCGTATTATCATATTCGGAATTCCATAATGGTTGAGTTATCTATGCAATGGTATGTCTCCTCTAAACTCATTGGTGAAGTTGCACACATCTAGGGGGAGCTTTTTTATCTTGCTCAAATATTTGTTGTTTGAAATATTCGATCTTTCTTGCAAATCCTAGTGTTGTCATCTAACACCAAAAAGGGGGAGATTGAAAGTGCAAACTTTGTTTCCCTCAGATTTTGTGTGTTAGATAACAACATTAGGGATATTAAGTGTGTGCTAAGTTGTGCAGGATTATCAGATGAAGAAATGCCAGGCCGGATTATCCGGCCAGGGGTGGCCGGATAATCCGCCCCCTCGGGGAGTGGCCAAAAAACGGCTAAGTCCCTGGCTCGGCGTCACCCAGTATAGGGGGCCGGATATTCCGGCCAGGGGCCGGATAATCCGCCCCCCCAGGCGAGAGCTCAAAACGACTAAGGACTTATCGCGGCGTCACCCAGATAGGGGGGGCCGGATATTCCGGCCAGGGGCCGGATAATCCGCCCCCCCCCCCCAAAGTCGACCCCAAATTCGGCTAAGGACCTGAAGCGGCGTCACCCAGATAGGGGGGGCGGATAATCCGGCCAGGGGCCGGATAATCCGCCCCTCCAAGTCAGCAACGGCTACATTTTGGGAGGGGCTATAAATACCCCTCCCCTTCTTCCACCTCAAGCTGCTCGAGCTGTGCAAGAAGAACACCATTTTGGAGCCACCAATTTCGCAAGATCTCCTCCCTCAACCCACCAAAGCTCTTGATCTTTGGAGAATCGAAGGAGAAGGCCTTGATCTACATCCTCACCGAAGCGATTTGATTTCCCCTCTCATTTGCTTGAGGGCCCTTTGGTCTTGGGTTCCCTTGTGTCCCTTGACCTTGTTTGTGTGATAGAAATCTTGATACTTGTTGATTGAGATCTTTGTGGTGCTTGGGAGCCTCCAATTCAGTTGTGGAGTTGTGCCCCAAGTTTTGTAAAGGCCGATTCCGCCTTGAGGAATCCCTTAGTGGAAAGTGAGCTAGGCCTTTGTGGCGGAAGCTTGCACCGGAGAATAGGGTGAGCCTTTGTGGCGTTGGTTAGGCCTTGGTGGCAACCACACCCCTCCAACGTAGACGTACTTCCCCTAAAAAGGAAGGAACTACGGGAATTACATCCGTGTCTCCATGTGCTCCACTCTCGGTTACCTCTATCCTTTATTGCCTTTACTACTTGTATCTTGCTTAGCTTGCTTGTTGACATATAGGTAAATTCACCTTAGTTGCATATCTAGAGAATTTACCTTTTGTGTCAAGCCTAAATTGAAAAAGAATTAAAATTTGAGTAGCACCTATTCACCCCCCCCCCTCTAGGTGCCCATACGATCCGTTCAATTATACCAACACAAGAAGAAACTAAGGGAGGAAAGAGACATGATGTTTCAAGACAACAACAGTATATCAAGGGAGGAATACTGGGAAGACTATAGTGAAGATTCAGAATATAGCAGAGAAAGGCGCGGAGATCCAAAACATAACAGGGGGGGTGATAGCACGCGGTAGAGAAGAAGGGTACTCGGAGAGCCCCACCCCGCAGCTAGAAGAGGAGGAAGATGACCTGATACAAAAAACGCCAGAGGCGGCATTGGCAGCAGCACAAGCATATTTACTAGCCACAAGACCGAAGCATGGAGACCCGCGAGAAGATATGCACCGAGCCGCGATACGAAGCCTCGGAATAGTAGAAGGTAAGATCAGGGAACAAGGCCCAGAGATAAAGTCGACAAGTCACAAGGAGAAGTTCAGATACAATCACACAGACTACGACTACGGCGAGTCATCAGAAGAGGAAAAGCAGCAGAAAAAGAAAGAAGATGCAAGAAGTATAATAGCACAAGCTCGAGTAAATAAATCGCGACATGCTTGGAGGGAAGAGAATTATGAAGACGACGATAAAGATATGGGTGCGTTATGCTTTACCCGCAGGGTTCGCAAAACGCGGGTACCCAAAGGATTTAAACTACCACACGACCAGAATAAATACGACGGGTCACATGAACACACCTTATGGTTATCAGATTATCTACAGGCAGTGCAGATACTAGGGGGAACAAAGGCGACTGCAATGCAAAGTTTGCAGCTGCACCTCACCGGCGCCGCCCGGTCCTGGTTGAACACCCTACCCGACGAATCCATTGGAAGCTGGGGGGAACTCGAAAGTCAATTCACAAGAAATTTTCGTTCCACCTACAAACGCCCAGCATCACTAGAAGAAGTCAAAGCATGTGTGCAGAAGAAAGGTGAAACGCTGCGTTCTTATATACAACGCTGGAGTACAATCAAAAACTCAGCAGAGGACGTCTCTGACTAACGAGCAATAGACGCCCTTTCGGAAGGGCTTCGTCGCTCAGATCTGGTGGAAGAAATAGGAAGAACAAGACCTACGACGGTAGCTGAGCTAATGGAACAAGCCAACAAATTCGCTGATGGAGAGGACGCGTATAACAATAAAAGAGGACGTTCGCCAGAAGTCGACAGAATAAGTCGACAGAGGAGACGACGCCGCAGCGGGGGTAACCAAGGAAGGCGAAATCAGGTAGCCGCGGGTTAGACACTAGAAGAAGAGGAAGGGCATGAAAGTAGGAGATTTCAGGCAAAAGGAGAAGAGAAATCAAGATACTCTGGTCCTTCGGCCGAGGATATGCTATACGGACCTTGTCGAATCCACTACGCGTATCTCGACGGGAAAAGGGTCTCAAATCACCAGATGAAGGATTGCAGAACATTCCTAAGGTTGCAAGGCGCCATGGGCTCAAGCCGAGAAGGAAGGCAAGGAGAAAGACGTGGAAGTCAAGGATATCAAATGCAAAGACTAGCAAAGCACCTAGAGTCAAAAGTATACATATCAGCCATGATTCAACCGGTGCCCAAGTCAAGAAAGAGCGAAAGAGCATATCTAGGCAAGTAAACCTAGCAATATCATCGCCACCTAGCTACCACAGAGTACCTACGGTGGTCAGAGCAACCAGTCAAGTTCAATAGAGAGGACCACCAAAGAAAGTTCCCAGGCCGGGACACTCGCCTATGGTTCTAAAAGCGCAAATAGGAGGGTACGACGTCGGAAGAGTGTTCATGGATGCAGGGAGCGGCATAAACTTAATATATGCTAGAACACTAAAGGCAATGTGCATCTCACTGGCGAGTCTGAAGCCAACAGATTGCTCTTTCCACGGAATAGTACCAGGAGCAGCAAACTACCCTTTGGGAAGGATAGAACTCGATGTCTGCTTCGGCAGCAGCGAAAATTATAGAAGAGAGAAGCTGGAGTTCGAAGTCATGGACTGGCCATCACAATATCATGCAATCCTGGGGCGCCCAGCATTTGCAAAATTCATGGCAGTACCACACTACGCGTATCTCACATTAAAAATTCCAGGGCCCAAAGGAACAATTACGGTACAAGGGAGCTTTGAAGTAGCCAACACATGCGACAGAGAATTCAACAGGATGGCGCAAACTTTCGGCATGACAGCAGAATATGAGAGGTTGAAAGGAGAAACGGATCATAATGTGCTACCCGACGTTGGACGATCCCTACCAGATAAGGCTTTCGACACAACGCAGGACTCGAAGAAAATTCAGGTCCACCCTACGGATCCAAATAAGACAACATCAATTGCGGTGAACCTGGATCCTGCATAGGAAGGCGCGCTCGTCGAGTTCCTCCGTGAGCACTGGGAAATCTTTGCCTGGTGTCCATCGGACATGCCAGGGGTTCCCAGGGAACTCGTCGAGCACGCACTAAATGTAGATCCCAAGGCAAAACCAGTCAAGCAACCATTGAGGCGATTTGATGAACCTAAAAGGAAGGCGATAGCGTCAGAATTGCACAGGCTAGAAAATGCCGGATTTATCAGAGAAATCAAAACTTCGAGTTGGGTATCAAACCCAGTCATAGTACCCAAGAAGAATACAGACGTGCAAAGAGTGTGTGTCGACTATACATCTCTCAATAAGCACTGTCCAAAGGATCCCTTCCCTCTACCCCGCATCGATCAGATAATCGATTCCACAGCGGGATGTGCAAGGCTTTCATTTTTTGACGCATATTCTGGTTACAATCAGATCAAATTGAAGAAAGAGGACGAAGAAAAAACGGCCTTCATCACACCATACGGAGTATTTTGCTACCAGGTAATGCCTTTCGGCCTAAAAAATGCAGGAGCAACTTATCAGCGGATGATGCAAAACTGCCTCGGAAGCCAAATAGGACGCAATATCCAAGTCTACATTGATGATGTAGTCATCACAACAAGAGAAGAGAAATCCTTAATCGGCGACTTAGCGGAAACCTTCGACAACCTGAATAAATACAAGCTTAAGCTGAACCCGACAAAGTGTTCCTTCGGAGTGTCAGCAGGGCAACTTTTGGGGTTCTTGGTATCAGCACGAGGAATAGAGGCAAATCCAGAGAAGATTCAAGCAATTCTAACAATGGGGAAACCCACGAAACTCCACGACGTACAGAAGTTGGCAGGACGTGTCGCGGCGCTAAGTCGCTTCGTTGCTCGACTAGGGGAGAAGGCGCTTCCTTTTTATACACTTATGAAGAAGTCAGACGATAAATTTGAGTGGACAGAAGAAGCAGACGCAGCGTTTGCATAATTGAAAAAAGTGCTTTCCACGCCACCAGTGCTGGTCGCACCAAAAGAGAAAGAGCCACTGCTGTTGTACATCGCCGCAACCCATCAGGTGGTGAGTACAGCTCTAGTAGTCGAACGAAGCGAAGAAGGAAAAGCTCATGGCGTCCAGAGGCCGGTATACTTCATCAGTGAAGTGCTATCTCCAACCAAACAGAGGTACCCGCATTATCAGAAGTTGGCATACAGTGTCTTCACAACCGCACGTAAACTACGACAGTATTTTGCGGTGCACCCAATTATAGTGGTCAATGAAGCACCACTATCGAATATATTGAACAATCCTCTAGCAACGGGACGTGTCTCTTTGTGGGGAATCGAGTTATCTCCCATGGACATCACGTACGAAAAAAGGAAGGCGATCAAGTCGCAAGTCTTGCCAGATTTTACAGCAGAGTGGCTCGAGCTGCAAAGCACGGGACCACCAGATTTATCGAGTACTTGGACAATGTACTTCGACGGTTCTAAGAGAGTCCAAGGCGCAGGCGCAGGAGTAGTGTTGATATCACCTCATGGAGACAAATTAAAGTACGTCTTAAGGATGAGCTTTCCACAGGCTTCCAACAACGAAGCGGAGTACGAGGCTTTGTTGCATGGAATGAAAATGGCTAAAGCATGTGGAGCAACTCGCCTAAAAATATTTGGAGATTCCAACCTTGTTGTTCAGCAAGTCATGAACAGATGTGATACAATCAATGACAACATGATGGCCTACAAAAATTTGTACCATTACCTAGAAGGAACGTTCGATGGATGCGAAGTCTCGCACGTAAGCAGGAACAACAATGAAGAAGCCGACAATTTAGCAAATATCGGGTCACAGTGTTTACCTGTGCCGTCCGGAGTATTTTGGGAGGAAATAGTGGAAAGATCAATAAAAAGTGGAAAAAGTTCGACTATTACAGCAGGCTTGGGGCTACGTCAGAACCAGAGGAGATCATGATGATAGAAGAAACATGGATGCAGCCATATCTCGCGTACATGATAAATAAAAAATTACCAGAAGATGCAGTGGAGGCTAAGAGGATAACTCGAAGATCGAAAGCGTTTGTCGTGTTGGAGGGGAAATTATACAAGAGAAGTATTACCGGCGTTTTACAGCGTTGTGTAACGCCCCAGGAAGGGCAAGCAATCCTGAGAGACATACACGGCGGAGTATGTGGCCATCATGCTAGCAGCAGAGCAATAGCGGTAAAAGCTTTCCGAGCAGGATTCTATTGGCTAACAGCCATTGAGGACGCAAAAGATATAGTTCGAAGTGTGAAGCATGTCAAAGGTTTGCAGCTAGACCGCATGCACCAGCAGCGGAGCTACAAACAATACCATTATCCTGGCCCTTCGCACAATGGGGCCTCGACATGGTGGGAAAGTTGCACAAATCATGGCCAGGAGGGCATGTCTACATGCTAGTGGCAGTCGATAAATTCACCAAATGGGTAGAAGCGGCCCCAGTAACAACTCAAGATTCTACAGCAGCAATCAGCTTCATCAAGTCAATAGTTTTCCGTTTTGGTGTACCATACAGCATCATAACAGACAACGGGACAAACTTCACTTCAAAGGAATTCAAGAGTTACTGCGAAGGATTGGGGATCAAGCTAAAATTCGCATCTGTGGCACACCCGAAGACAAACGGGCAAGTCGAAAAAGCCAATGGTTTAATATGTAGTGGAATAAAAAAAGGCTCTTAGCACCTCTTGAGAAGCCAAGAGCGCTTGGGTAGAAGAATTACCCTCCGTTCTTTGGAGTCTAAGAACTACTCCTAATGCAGCAACTCAAGAAACTCATTTTTTCCTGGTCCATGGCGCCGAAGCCGTGCTTCCAGTCGAAGTGACGCACGAGGCTCCAAGAGTGACAGCGTATGACGAGACAACGTCAACAGAGGCATTGCAAGATGATGTCGATGCACTGGATGAAGCAAGAGACAAAGCATTAGAAAGGGCTACGCAATATCAACAAAGCCTACGAAACTACCATAGTAGTCGAGTTCGTCCACGATCCTTCGTGGTGGGAGACCTTGTTTTGCGACTCAGGCAAGACAGCCACGGCAAATTGGAATCTCCTTGGGTGGGACCTTACATCGTCACCGAAGTAATACCAGGAGGAGCATATCGACTACAAGACAAGAAGACTGGGAAGGACGAGAGCAACCCGTGGAACGCAGAACAGCTACGACGTTTTTACGCGTAGACTACATATAGTGGTATCAATAAATTCGAGTTAGCCTTCTGAACCCAGAACATGAGGCCACAGGTCGGGTTCTTTGGGTTGAACTCGACGAAATTGTACAAATATTTGTTACTTCTCCGCTCGGGGCTTCAACCCCTGGGTCGTACGAAAAGAGTCATTATCGCAAGATTGGAGGTTTTCTTTCATTATAAGGTTGTTTAAACAACCCGATAAATACTGAGAGAACTTGGTTCATAAAAATAACCCGATATTATTCCTACATTTTTTGGTTCGCAAAGAACCTGATATATGGAAAGCATACCTCAGAACATGACTTGTTCTCATGGTACTAGCAAAAGGCATCGACGCAAAGTACGAATATGCATTACAAATATCATTGCAGGAAAGACATTATAAAACGAAATTACATATGCTAATGGAACTAGACTTCAGCTTCATATTTCTTCTGGCACTGGGTGCCATCGTAGATCTTCACGTCAAACTTCGACGTCCCGATGTGGAAGTCGAAGGCCATGAAGAAGCCTTGATGGATGTCGTGGTCTTCTGCAAATTGCGACCAGCCGCCCCTGAAGTACTGCTCGCCGTTGCCATCATACCACACCTCCACCTCATATGGGATACCACTGCCAGATTGCTCGCGAAGAACAGCTTCTCGTAGTTCACGCCCATCCATAAACTTGGTAAAATTCAGCAGCAGGCGCTGAATCTCACGGCACTGCGCCATGGCAATGCAGAAAAAGGAGAAGACTTGAGGAGAAGCAGCGGGAGCGGCAGGAGCAGCAGGACCTGGAGCGGCGCCAGTCACCTTGGGCTTGTTCTTGCTACCAGGTGGACGGCCGGGACGACGCTTAGCTGGAGCGTCCGATGAAGTTCCGGCGGCGGCCAGAGTGGTATTGCTCTTGTTCTTGCTGCCACGCGGGCGACCCCGACCTCGTGGCGCCGCCGGGGATCCAAGGTTCAGACGAGAACCTTCAGCATCTGCCATGAGGGAAAAACCTCGGAAAACCCTAGATGAAGAAAAGAAGACGATGCGGCGGAGGAAGATATCTGATTAGGGTTTTTGCCTTTACAAGATGGTGCTTTATTTATAAGCACGTGTTATTGGGCCCCCGTGCTACAGCACAGCCCATAAACATATTTTACAGCAGGAGTTAAATTCTGCATACAGCAGACGATAATATCAAAGAAAAACAGGAAAAGGAGACTCTGGTTGCACGATATGAAAACCTCGACTTGGACTCGGGGGCTCGTCAAGTAGTAAGATGTCAACAAAAGAAAGAAGAGCTGAACTTTGAGCCTATGCTTGACTACAAGTCGCCAAACATAGCCTCGGGGGCTACTCCCATTGGGAGCGCTGAGCGCGCACCCGATAGAGATGAAGGTAATCAATATTGGAGATGCGGAAGGATAAGCATACAACCTTCGACTACATAGTCGACAAAACGAAGAGAGATTAATCCCATCGGGAGCGAAGAAGATTAATTTAAAATCCGAAATTCTATGGTTTTATCAGTCAAAAATTTGGCTGCGAATATGAGATTCTCGAGTTGCGTTATCGCAACGAAACTCGAATGCCGCGACTTGTCGCGAAGGTAAGACCCCAGGATCCGTCCTGTGTGGCCTGGTATACGCACATGGATGCGCTCTGCTGGTATGTATCCGTGTCTACGACGCGAAGAAAATCCTGGTGGATGCACTGGGTACCCTGAGAACCACTGGGATTCATTTTTGTAAGTCCTAAATGAGGCAAAAGAGTGAGTTTGACCGGTATCCCGAATTCAAGTCCAAGGGGATTGAATTTGAAGTAGGTGACAAGTATCTGTTCCGGCAGTTAACTGACCTCTTGATCCGTCAGAGTTGTCAGGCTTGATCATCAAAACCCCTTGCGAGCAGAATATTATCATGAAATATAAGTCGAAAGACCAAGTCGAAGATTTGAAGATATGAAGAATTGATCAAGTCAAAGATTTGAAGATTAGAGATTCAACCTGAATCTGCAATTCTGGTAGAATCTCAGGGGCTACTGACAAGGGTATAGCTAATAGAGCCGTTAGTTGAGTACCCCTGAGGCCCGTTGTGCTAAGGCCCAATTGTAATGATAGTCGAATACGAGTTATTACCGTATGTCGATATTTGTAATCTGTATCAGACCCTACCCGATCCTCGAGACCTGACTACCTATATATAGGGGCCAGGAGGGGACGGTGTAGGGCAGATTGAAAACAAGCCAGGTTGAACACCCAAGTTTACTTTCAATACACACCTATTTCGACTAACTTACCTTCGAGTTCATCCGACGCCCTATCTCCTCGATCCTAAGTCCTTCATCTAGGACATTTGTCGAGTTAACCCTCGTCACTGGGTAAACAAATTACAGTTGGGCAATTGATAGAATAAAGATAAATGTGATATGTCAAGAAGATCACTATGAGATTTACTCTGGGCATTACAACAAAATACATAGACCGCCATCCAACTACATCTATGACTAATAATCCACTTATGGTGAATCAATCCGAGAACTCCACAAGTATTAAGTTGCGAACAACAGATAATTGCATTAAGCAAAGTGTGTAATGTAAACAAAGCATATGCCCTTGAGCATATGAATGTTGTTTTCTTCCTAGTAGCAACAGCACATCTACAACCTTAGAGGTTTCTGTCACTCCCCCAGGTTAAATAGAGGCATGAACCCACTATCGAGCATAAATACCCCCTCTTGGAGTCACTAGCACCTACTCGGCCAAGATAACTGCTAACAACGGAGAGCATGCAAGATCATAAACAACATAGAGATAACAAAAGATAATATTCAGTACAACAACTTAATCATAACACCAATATTCATCGGATCCCAACAAACCAAACATGTAGAATTACATAACGGTGATCTCAATCATATAGGGCAGCTCATGAGATCTAAACATGAAGCACATGGTGGAGAAGACAACCATCTAGCTACTTGCTATGGACCCATAGTCCAAGGTAGACTACTCAGTCATCGCTCCGGAGGCAAGCATGGCGATGAAAGAAGACCTCCGGTGGCGATTCCCCTCTCTGGCAGGGTGCCGGGAAGAGCTTCTGGACCCTCTCGATCTTTGGGTCGATGGCGGTGGCAGAATCGCGATGTGTTCTGGAAAAGTGATCGGGGTACTTAGGTTTTTTCCGTCGGGGGGTCTTTATAGGCGAAGGGGCGATGTCAGAGGTGGAGCCAGGCGGCCTCACGCCAGGGTGGCGCGGCCCAGGCCCAGGGCCGCGCCAGCCTGGTGTGTGGGGCCCCTGTGGCCCCCCTCCTACTCCTCTTCGGATCTCTGGAAGCTTCCGGGAAAAATAAGACTTCAGGAACTTGTTTCGTCCAATTCTGAGAATATTTCATGTGTATCACTTCTGAAACACAAAACAGCAGAAAAACAGGGGAACTGGCACTGTGGCAACTCGTTAATAGGTTAGTTCCGGAAAATGCATAAAAGTGCCACAAAGTGTAACGAAATAGTAGGCAAATGGTGTAAAAACAAGCATGGAGCATAAAAAATTATAGATATGTTGGAGACGTATCAAGCATCCCCAAGCTTAACTCCTGCTCGTCCTCGAGTAGGTAAGTGATAACAAAAGAATAATTTTTGAGGGTGACATGCACCTACACAATCTTGATCATATATGTAAGCATTTGTGAGCTGGAATCATAAGAACTTAAAACATGGGCATGAAGATATAATCTTGACAATAAAGAACTTAGCAACCATGTTGTAAACATGCAAATGAACACAACAAAAGATCATGAAAATGAAACAATGAAAGTCAAACGTGTGTTCAAATCATAAGGAAAAACATACAAATGGTTTTCAGCTTGTCCTTCAAAGAGAGCAAAACATAAATGCATAGGACACCTTCAAGTTTAAGAGGGCGGACTAGATACAAATAATTTGAGAACAAGTGAAACCAACAATATGAATCAATCAATGAACTGTGGGGACAATGCATATTACACTACAGAATGACAACTATGCTCTCTTAATGGTGCATAAAGATAGAAGGTGGTGACCTCAACATAAAAGTAGAAGAAAGGCCCTTCGCAGAGGGAAGCAGTGATTGCAAGTTTTATAACCTTCAAAAATTATGTTACTTACCAGCTTTGAGCTATCATTGCCCTCATCATAAGCATCTGAATGGTTAAAGTTTAATGCGAGAACAATTATGATGCATATGCTTGACAAATCATAAGTTGAAAACCTGTGTCCCATGAATACGAGTACCCACACCTCATGCTACTTTACTTAGAGTCCCAAGCAAGGCTCTTGTCATTGTAAATATATGCATATCATTGAGAACCGCCAATGGGGTACCTCCGTGCCCGATGACATGAAACAAGCCCACACCAAAATGACAGGACAAGCAGACAATGAACACCTCGACATCTCTTTATTTGCCATTTGTTTAGCTTTTTATTCTGAGATGCGTCGTCGAATGTTCACCATGGGTATGCTGCAAATTTCCACCATGAATTATGCATGGCTTAGATTAGCGGCCCGGCGTTTCCCTAACACATATACAAACTCCATGATCCCCACAAGATTCCCAATTCATTTCACACCGCGGGCATCCATAAACAAAAGATCACGATATCAACTCAAATAAGAAGTGCAATGTTGAAACTTGCCCCATGACAGCATGGATGGGCTAGAATCCAACTTACAACTTGCAAGCATAACAACTCAACATAAGAGACCACAATGTCAAATTTTTAAGAACAGGAAAAAGTAAAGTGTGCCTTCCGGTTCGTGAGAGCTTTACTGACCGAATTTCGCATAACCTGGTAAGAGTTTAATTTGAAGAGAAAATAAAAGCAAGTCAATTACTTGGAATAGCAAATTGCTAGTAGGTATGTTATGGTGGACAATTTGGAAAACTTTGGCTTTAGGAGTTGGATGCACGAGTGAGCTCATATAAGTATAAGGCGAGGGCTAGCAAAAGACTGGGAGCGACAACTAAGAGAGCAATAATGGCCCAATAATCATGAAAGCGACAACAGCGACTTAAAAGAAGCATAAGATGGCATCAAAAGTCAAAAAACTAAATGATCATAGAGGCTATTGGCGACTTTGTAAGAGTCTAACATGTGTGAGCATGCACCAAGTCAACCCAAATAAAGCATCAAGGAGAAAACCAAAATAATGCTTCCATACAATAAAACAACGCATGATTTTTTCAAAGGCTCATTAAGCAATCTCAGTTATTTGAGACAAGTCATGCTACAGCAAAACCACTAAGCATACTCTCAAAAAGACATCAAGCATGACATGAAAAAGCCTAAGCCGCAGTCACACAAGCTCCTTCTTGTACCACTATTTTGCACAAAGTTTTTCTCTTTTCCAACACCATTTGAAATTTTATAAACACCTCTCTGATGAAAACCAATAATATCAGAGGCAAAAAGACACCTTGATGAAAAGATATGCAAGGTCTGAATGCATATCAAGGCGAAAACGAAAACCAAAAGCAGTAGCAGAAAAAGAAGAACACTCGATGAACGATAAGAGTGAAAACAGAGTGTTCTTTGCAAATGAAAACGTATATCTCCTCCAAAAGAAATTTGTTGGGGTCCAACCATTTATTGCAGCAAACAAAACTAAACTAACTAAGAAAACTAAAACAACTGACGCTCCAAGAAAAACACATAGTGCATGAAGCAATAAAATATAGCGTTTTGAAAGGTGACCTGATTTTTGCCGATGAGAATGGGTGCCTCGGGGCATCCCCAAGCTTTGATGCTTGTACTCTTGGATTTTCTTGGGGTGATGTGGGCATCCCCAAGCTTGAGCTTTTGTCCATTCTTCAACTCATCTCATTCTCCAATCCCTACACTTGAAAACTTCCTTCATACAAAACTAAAACAATTTCTATTAGCAACATTAGTGTAAGCATAACATATAATCAACCTCTTTTTGCTTCAGGTTTCAACTCAAAACCACCACATATATAGCAAATACTACTGTAGAAACTTCTCCAAAAGTTCCGTGATCAAAAGAACTCAAAAGAAAGCGATAAAGTGGCAAACACAAAATATTGGCAGAAATCTGTCAAAACTGAACAGCTGACAAAGGTCGAATTTTTGAGGGGTTTTTCTGTTGCTTAACTCAAAAAGTGTTCAACTATGAAAGTTTGGATATAACCTGGGGCATATGCACAAGAAATCGCAGGTCCAAAGATATACAGAGAATTATACGATTTTTACGGTGCAGCACCGAAAACAGTTTAGGACAGCAACATCCCAAATCTTTAACTCACCAAATTAGAGGTTCTCTTGGCACAACAAGAAATAAACCAAGCTAAGGAGCGGTCTTACAGTAGTAATGACTTCCAGACTCAAATAAAATAAAAAATACTGAAAATAAAACATTGGGTTATCTCCCAAGAGTGCTTTTCTTTAACGCCTTTTAGCTAGGCGCAGAAAATTGCGAATCAAGTATTTTCAGAAGAAGCATTAAGATCAACTGCAGGGATCTTTTCAACAATGAAAGAAAATGTGTCCAAATGAGTTTTTGAAGATCCTTTATGGTCACGCTTTGGTACACTACTTTCATCAAAAGGATTTTCAGGACAAATCCAACTAGAATTCTTTTCCCAAGCATCATGAATTCCTATAAGTTCATAAGGTATTGGCACTCTAAAATCATTGGGTGTACCAACAACAGCTACAGGTGAGCCAAGCTTATTAAACTTCTTAAAAACTTTCCTAGCCTCACTTGAAACATCTTTAAATTCTATGCGCAAAGTTTCCAAGATAAAAGCTTTCTTTTCGGGATCCTCAATTTCATGAAGCTTAAGGAACATGTATTGCATAAAAGGATTAAGGCTAGCAAACCTAGCTTCTAACATGTGAACTAAATAAGCAGAAGCAACTTCATAACTAGGAGCTAGCTCAACCAAAGGTTTTTCCTCAACTTCCTTATGCATACTAATGTGATTAAAGAACTCCTCAATGTTACTTTTTCCAATAATTGAACCACTACCTACTGAGAGGTCCTCCAGAACGTACTTAGGGATCAACATGATGAACTAAAAGTAAAGAAATAACAACTACCAAGGATTCTAAATTTTTTTGGGTTTTTGATATAAAACGATGCAGGTAAAATAAATAAAGTAAAACAAAACAATAAAACAAAGTAAATGATGTGCGTGCGAAAACTCCCCTCGCAGAAGTCTTCCACTCTTCCCCGGCAACGGCGCCAGAAAAGAGCTTGATTGCTGGTTGATGGCGCCAGAAAGGTTGGTGCCTAGTTGAATGTCCAGCCCGTTGGGAACCCCAAGAGGAAGGTAGTGATGATATAGCAGCAAGTTTTCCCTCAGTTAAGAAACCAAGGTTTATGTCGAATCAGGAGAAGAGCAGACAATCGACTGAAGGTGATGCTTGATACCCAGTGATATCAAAGGGCGCCGTCACGATAGAACGGTTGCAGTCTTCAGCTAGTAGCAACGCGGAACCTGCACACAACACAACCAAGTACTTTGTTCCCAACTTGCGATGAGGTTGTCAATCTCACCGGTTTGCTTGAAAAAAGGGTATGAGCGTATCGAGTGGAAAATAGTAGAAGTATGCGAGTAAAGTAAACAGTGCGAGATAAAGTAAACAGGTGATAGCAATATGATGGAAATAGGACCGGGGTCCACAGTTCACTAGTGGTGTCTCTCCATAAAAAAATAACACATGCTGGGTAAACAAATTACAGTTGGGCAATTGATAGAATAAAGATAAACGTGATATGTCAAGAAGATCACTATGAGATTTACTCTGGGCATTACAACAAAATACATAGACCGCCATCCAACTGCATCTATGACTAATAATCCACTTGTGGTGAATCAATCCGAGAACTCCACAAGTATTAAGTTGCGAACAACAGATAATTGCATTAAGCAAAGTGTGTAATGTAAACAAAGCATATGCCCTTGAGCATATGAATGTTGTTTTCTCCCTAGTAGCAACAGCACATCTACAACCTTAGAGGTTTCTGTCACTCCCCCAGGTTAAATAGAGGCATGAACCCACTATCGAGCATAAATACCCCCTCTTGGAGTCACTAGCACTACTCGGCCAAGATAGCTACTAACAACGGAGAGCATGCAAGATCATAAACAACATAGAGATAACAAAAGATAATATTCAGTACAACAACTTAATCATCACCAATATTCATCGGATCCCAACAAACCAAACATGTAGAATTACATAACGGTGATCTCAATCATGTAGGGCAGCTCATGAGATCTAAACATGAAGCACATGGTGGAGAAGACAACCATCTAGCTACTGCTATGGACCCATAGTCCAAGGTAGACTACTCAGTCATCCTCCGGAGGCAAGCATGGCGATGAAGAAGACCTCCGGTGGCGATTCCCCTCTCCGGCAGGGTGCCGGGAAGAGCTTCTGGACCCTCCCGATCTTCGGGTCGACGGCGGCGGCGGATCGCGATGTGTTCTGGAAAATGATCGGGCTACTTAGGTTTTTTCCGTCGGGGGGTCTTTATAGGCGAAGGGGCGATGTCAGAGGTGGAGCCAGGCGGCCTCACAGCAGGGTGGCGCGGCCCAGGCCCTGGCCGCGCCAGCCTGGTGTGTGGGGCCCCTGTGGCCCCCCTCCTACTCCTCTTCGGATCTCTGGAAGCTTCCGGGGAAATAAGACTTCAGGAACTTGTTTCGTCCAATTCCGAGAATATTTCCTGTGTATCACTTCTGAAACACAAAAACAGCAGAAAACAGGGAACTGGCACTGTGGCACTTCGTTAATAGGTTAGTTCCGGAAAATGCATAAAAGTGCCACGAAGTGTAACGAAACAATAGGAAATGGTGTAAAAACAAGCATGGAGCATCAAAAATTATAGATACGTTGGAGACGTATCAGTTGCTTTTGTCAACGACTAGCAACGGAGTTCTTGATATCTTCCATACTAAACAAGTGAGAGCGGTTCCGAGATGTTTGATTAATTGGCACATTGGTGCTCTTTTATAGCTTTGCACTCCTCCCCACCTTTTTCCTTTCTCAAACCATGGCTAACCGATTCCATCGGGTGCCGACCAACTTTCACATACCATGGAGAAGTGCTCTTTTCTTTTTAAGATTATAATGGTCTGACCAGCTCCCTTGCAAAATTAATGACGAGCAGACGAAGCTGCCTAGTCGAGGGGTACTTAATTTAGTATGGAAGATAACAAACCCATCCACTACATCCTCATGAGCTAAAAACAGTGGCACACAAATGAGAGTGTTTGAAGGTTTTTGAAAGGTAGCACATGAAAATTTACTTGGAATGGTTGAAATACCATGCAAAGGAATTTATAGTGGACTCTTTGGAAGTGGCTTGGCTTT